>PVKP010002291.1:0-126269 GCA_004027715.1 Plecturocebus donacophilus
TCTAACTCTAATTTAACTTTCCCAGTGGTGTGAGGATGGAGATGAGACAAACTTTCTATAAAATAGGTAATAAAGCCCCAATTATTTTAGATTTTTTGATCCCATCAATTAATGAATACCAATAGTAAGTTTGAAAGTAATAAAGGGGATCAGGAAAACACACAATTTTTTTTTAAGCACAGATATATCATTCCATGGGGGCTGTAATTCACTATTTAGCATGTAGAGGAAGCCATTACTAACACACAGGTCACTATTTCTTCTGTCATATAAATGCTGTGTATATTTCTCTGCATATTTTCACTCTTAGGAATACATAAGAGCTTATTTTTTTGATAGTATTTTCAGATTCTCTATGTTTGAATGCTTATACAAGTCGATTCTACTTCATCAATTAGGGTTTGATAGTTATTTAGAGTAACAGGATTTTATTTTCAGACTTCTAAACACAAGTCACTCATCAAATATAGACTATTTTCTATTTATAAGTTGAGAAATATTTAGGTGTTTCAAGAATAGTATGTCTGGACTTTGTGCACATAGGCACATAAAACTTACTAAATAACTACGTATGACTGGAAGATTTCAATTCAAACTTTTCAGTCATAAGATTTAGACATTAACAAAGTATTTTGTGAATACAATTTTAGCTTTTTGATTAAATAGGATGTAATGAGCTATAAATTTAGTTTAAAAACTAAAAGATGTAACACATATTTTATTACTTATCACCATGTTCCAAGGCTAAGCTAGAAAACAGAAATGGCCCTCTTCTCCAATTTATTATAAAATAAGTTGAGAGACCACTAAACTAAAATTTACTTTTAATTTCTATTTACATATTCATTCATAAAATGATGATTTATTGAGTGCTTATCATGTTCCAGGCATAGTAAACAAATAAGTAAAATTTATTTTAGGGCTGATGATATTCTATGAAGAAAAATTAATCAGCAAAAGGAACAAGTAGGAAGAAAAGGGATAAAGGAGGAAAGGAATGGATATTTAAATAAAATAGCCAGAGAAGGCCTTATAGAGCTAACTTTTGAACAAAGACATAACAAAGGTGAAGGGACAGTCCCTGCTGGCATTCAGAAAAAGAGCAATCCATGCCTGGAGGGGAGGAAGTGTTAATGGACAGCAAATGCAAAAAACCTGAGGGTGTGTGCACTTTCTCTGCTCAGGGAAGAGAAAGTAGATCTAGGGCAGTGAGCCAGAGGAAAAGTAAAAGAGAAATTTGAAGATCTAGCACAGAAACCAAATGATTCAGAACACTGTGGACACTTGTAATGATGTTGGCTTTTACTAGTGAGATGAAAAGGCATTAGAACATTTTTGGCCAAATAAGGAAATGATCTCACTATATATTTTTAAGGATCCTGTGATCTGCTGGTCAGAGACAGATTTTGGTGAATCATGAGGGTGAGCAAGAGAGGAGGTGTATTAGTTAGGAGCCTGTTATCATAACCAGGTAAAAAATAACTGTGTCTTGTTCAGGGAAATAGCAATGGAGAGGTTGAGTGGTATAATATTGAATACAAGTTTATGGTAATGCTAAAAGGACTTACAGAGGTACTGGTTACAGTACATAAGAAAGGAAAAGAATGAAGAATGACTCAAAGCTCTGAGTCTGAAAAAATAAAAGGATAATCATTACAACCTATGTTGAGAAAATTTGTAGGAGTAGAGTTGGATAAGGGTGTTAGATCATGGGTTTGGTTTTGGACAAGATAAATTTGGATATCAGACACTCAATTAGATATGCTGAGTAGGCAGCAGGAAGTAAGAGTATAAAGTTCAGGAGAGTGCTTCAAGCCTGAGATATACATTTGGAGAATATTGGTATATAGAGTATAATCAGAGATATGATCTTGTTCTTTTTTATGGCTGCACAACTGAAGTACACAGACCAGTGACACTATAAAGCAACCACATAAATAAGTCTGCAAAATAACCAGCTAACATCATGATGACAGGATCAAATCCACACTTAACAATACCATATAATTAACCATAAATGTAATATACCATAAATATAATTTATAAAAAATAAATATACTGTAAATACAATTAACCATAAATGTAAATTGGGCTAAATGCCCCCAGTTAAAAGACACCGAATGGCAAGCTAAAGAACCAAGAGGCACTGGTATGCTGTCTTCAAGAGACCCATTTCACATCCAGTGACACCCACAGACTCAAAATAAAGAGATAGAAGAACATTTACCAAGCAAATAGAAAACAGAAAAAAAAATAGATTTCTGCTTTTAATAATGAAATGTCAAATTCCTATAAAACTTATATGTAGCAAACATGAAAGTTTATATATAATTCATGCAATGGTTAATAGTAACTGAATGGCTAGTACTAAATAACTAAGCTTCTTCTGTTGTGACACTGTAGAGTTGAACATGTTTTAAAGTTATTAAAAGGACCTAGTTAAGAAAGGGAGTTTGAAATACCATTAAGATCCTTCCCAGTGACTTTTAAACATGATCACTTATCATGTTAAAAATAGCAGAAGCTTGGTTATTCAAGCTTAGTTACCTCCTCTAGCTGCCACCTTGTCTTCTTTTAGCCTGTTCCTTTTATGTTTTGAAGTTTTTACTAGAGACAAGATCCCTCCCTATTGCCCAGACTGGAATGCAGTGACATGATCACAGCTCACTGTAACCTTAAACTCAAGCAATCCTCCTGCTTCAGCTTTCTGAGTAGCTAACACCACAAGTGCACACCACCACACCCTGTGTTTGCTGCTGTTGTTTGATAGAGAAGAGGTTTCACTCTGTTGCTCAGGCTGGTCTCAAACTCCTGGGTTCCATCGTTCTTCCTGCCTTTTCCTGGCCTCCTAAAGCCATGTGACTACCAGCATGAGCCACCACTCCCAACCCTTTTATTTTTAATATGTCACATGACCTCCCACACCTCTATACCTCCAAGCAAATATCTATTTTCTCTCCCACGAACTCCCGCAACAGCCTTCTGGCTGGTCTCTCTGCCTCTGCTATGGTTCTCTCTAATCTGTTCCCCATTCAGCCCCAGATTTATTGTGGAAAGCAATTCAGATTATAGTAACTCCTCATACTTAAAACATTTTCACAGTTTTCTCCATGTGCACATTGAAACCAACATTCTTTAAAGACTCTTCAAGGCCCTGTGTGATCTTTCTACTACCTCTCTCAGGACTCACTGCCTCTACAATTTGCCTTTAGCTCATTGTGCTTTAATCAGAGTTTTTTTTTAATTCAATTTTTAACTTGCACTTAATGTCCTCTCCTGCCAGTTTTCCTTTTCCTGATACACCTGTTTTCTTCCCAAATTTGCCAAATCAACTTTCACTTACCCTTTGCATTGCAGTTTGACACCATTTTCTTTTTCCACAAAATTTTTCACTGAGTTCCTTAAATTCCCTCTGTACTCCCACATTACACTGCATGCCTTTCTAAGAACATTCGTAACAGTTACCATTTCTCACATATTTGGGGGATGAGTTAAATGATATCTCTTTTTTATTACACTATATATTATATGCATAGACTTAATTTCGTTCTAAGTATTATAACCCTAGTGACAGATCAGTACCTGGTATATACATGGTAATAAATGTTTTTGAATAAAACGTCTGTTTTTTCTGACACTTTTGTTTCTTTGAGATGTTTCTGTAATTTTTAACTCCAAGAACAAAAGAACAGAAAATGCCAAGAGGGGTTTCAATTTCTGTCTTAATCTCTAATCATTTTATTTTTTATTTTTTATTTAAAATACTGCTAGAAAAAAGCAAAGTACAGTCTCCAGGTACACAATGGTTTGAAACAATGTGTAAACAATGTGTATATATTTCTAAATTTCATCCAGATGAGGGATATGAGTTACAAAGCAATTTGAGGCTTTGTCTGGCTATAAGATGATAACAATCAAAATTGTCTTCTTTCCTTGCAAGTACTTGTTCCTGACTCAAAAGATGCATTTGGGTTAAAGTTCAAGAAGAAACATACATGCCAGTAACACCAGGGATTCTGGTTGTTACCAGTAAGAGAAAAAAGGAACAGAAAATAAAATATAAAATAAACCTTAGGTGGTAACAGTGGGAAGGGGGAAGAATTCTACCAAGGAATTTTAAATTGGGAGGAAAGAGATGGAGGCAAGGCATGTATATATCAGAGCCTGAGACCTTCCGTGTATTTGAATAGGTCGATAGAATGTGTGATCAATTTTTCTTTTTCATTTTTGTTATAGAGAATGATTAAATTTTTAAGTAACTTTTCAAATTAACATATAGACTGTCATGTGCAGCATAATGAAAATAAGAAGTAGAGAATGCAACAGTGATAACCAGAACTTGGGATGGTTAGAGGAGATGGTTTGGAAAATGGTGGTCAAACCTATTTACAGTTAGGAGGAATATGTTTAGGGGATCTATTATACTACATGGTGACTATAGTTAATGACAATGTAGTCTTGAAAAATGGTAAGAAGTAGTGATTGTTTTTGTTTTTTCAAATTGTAAAATGAAGGACTAGTAGCAGCTAAATCTCAATTTAGTGCTCACGGTTTACAGTTCCTTAAAATCTCATTGATTTATACACTTGGCATTTTTTATAGTTATGATAAATAACTTAAAATTGAGTCTATCACAAAGGTGATGAATAAAGTCATTTTTCATTTATAATGGAAAGTTTGTCTGTCTTGAGGTTATATGGCACGTAGGTAAAAGCTAAACTTACTCAGAACATGAATGATGGGTAGCTAAAGGGTCTGTTTGTCACAGTTCGTCTGCTGCAAACGAGATGACTACAAAGCTTAGGGCCCATCCATTTGTTTACAGAGACAGATTAACTTTTTTCATTTTTAATTTTCTCATTGGGAGTTTAGTTTACAAATGAAAGGGGCTGAAGTCTTCCCTAAACACACACAACCATACACACAGACATAGCATGTGAAAATGTGAAAGTCTTATTAAAAACACACACATAACATGTGACTATTTCCATGATATCATAGTCTCTATTTTGCTGAAGAAATCAAAGACTTTGGAAAGCTTTAAAGATAAGGTAAGAAGAGAGTCATGGGCAAAGAAAAAGATTCAAATAGAATGTCAAACCTTTCAAAATTATTTTTTCAGCTACAAATAATTTTTTAAGGTAAGTCAGTCTTCACTAGTGCAAGGTTTGAAGCAGCTGAAACTGGAACAGGCCTCTCCTGTTTACTCTTAGATAGTGTTTTCAATTTTTTTAGCATAACTACTGAGAAATGGTCTAGTACATTTTGATAGCTAAACACTTTTTTAAAAAGAAAGGGGAAAATCTACAATAATTGGCAAAAGAATAATATAAAAATCATCAGAACATTTATATTTCTTTTACAAAAGAATATCCTTCAATGAATTAGATCTGAGGAATTCATTTTTAAGAGGATCAGGCTAAGAACCTAACTGACTTATGGATTACAAAAGAATATTTTAAAGGACATATCAGAAAGTACAGTTGCTTTGGGTATCAATTGAAATATGAGCAATTATCATAATTGAGTACATTTTCAAATATAAGTATAATGTAAATTTGACATCAGTTGCCATTTATTTGGATTGTAATGAGAAACACTATTAATAACATATTAGAAAAATCATTAACTGAAGATCCATTTACTAAGAGACAATAATAAAAATTGATGAGTGAACATGAGCAGATTTATATTTGCAATTTCAAAGCTTTCTGTAGTTTCTCATAAATAATCTCTAGACTTGCAGAGTTTCTCAATAGAGGCATTAATGGTATTTTCAGGTGAACAATTTTTCCCTTTGGGATTTGCCATATATCACAACAATTTTGACATTTCTCCTCTCACAAAACAAAATCAACTCTCACACTTACACACACACACCACATAGACAGACAGACACAGACAGACAGACACACACACACACACACACACACACACACCATGGCTGTACCCCCTGAAGGTTGGTAAAGGTAATGCCTAGTGCCTACTTCAGAATTATTGCTTAAATCTACAGGCAGAGGTATGAACTTTCAAGCAAATAGTCCACAGTTGTCTCTGACTTACTGATTTATTAGATCAAATCTATATACTTTAAATCAAAGACTATATAAAGACAGTATGATGAACCTACACATTTCCACCAAGAGTTTTTAAAAGAAAAATATTTATTCATATTTTATAAGTAAAAAAACATGTTTGAGGGAAAGTTTACAGTATATCTTTAAGAAATTTTAAAGTTTATTTGCAATATAGTTATTTTTCATCTATTTTTTTCTTCAGTAGAACTATATCTTTAAAATATCTATAACTTATTTTAAAATACTTCAATGGAAATATCCTTGTACTTTATTATAAAAGAAGCTTTCTGATTATGTTGAGAATATATACAACATTGCAAACAATGTAATATGGACAATTTAAATTTTAACTGTTGATTTACCTATTTATTGATTAGGATTTTACTCAAAAAACAATTATAATGTCACATGCAATATATTTTTTTAAAAAACAGTATTTTACACTACTTTTGAGTTTGTTATTTTAAACTTGGTGTTTTTGAATGTAGACAATATATACTTAACCCGTTTTCTGACTCTTAGCTCAATTAATCATTGGCAAACTTTTCTCTGTAAGAGCCTGATAGTATTTGCTTTAGGCTTCACAAGTCAGATGGTCTCTGTTGCAACTATTCAACTTTAACTTCAGTATTAAAGTCATAGAAAATAGGTAATCAAATAAGTGTGGCTATGTTTCAATAAATCTTTCCTTATAAAAACAGGTGGCTTTGGTCCACAAGCTATAGTTTGCTTAACTCTGATCTAAATTATGACACAGTAAGAATATCTTCAACAGCATAGAGAAACTATTTCAGGAACGTCTATTTTCTACTGTTTTTAATTTTTTCATAATGTATGACACTTCTACAATTTTAAATATGTTTTAGTGATAAACTGGGTCATCAATATTAAGAGACTGACACACAAATATAGAGATCTGTATCAATGTGACAATTAAAATTACAGTAAATTTAATAAAGTAACTATTCCATCTTAGAACTGGAGGTAGTGAATTTCTTATATGATGGTGTGATAGCCTATTTAATGAAGGCAACATATTTTAGTTAGCTGTTTAGGTACATGGTGATGATGCCTTGATATGTCATGGTGATGATGCCTTGATATGTCAGTATTACTTAAAGCAGGACTCACACCTTTTCATTCCCAGTGAAGTTTCTTCAAACACTTAATGATGTTTTATTGAATTTTTAAATTTATTAATACATAGTTTTTGAGACAGAGTTTTGCTCTTGTTGCCCAGGCTGGAGTGCAGTGGCATGATCTGGGCTCACTGTAACCTCCACCTCCTGGGTTCAAGCGACTCTCCTGCCTCAGCCTCCTGAGCATCTGGGATTACAGGCATGCACCACCATGCCCGATTAGTTTTGTGTTTTTAGTAGAGATGGGCCTTCCCCATGTTGGTTGGCCGGTCTGAAACTCCCAACCTCAGGTGATCTGCCTGCCTCACCTTCCAAAGTGCTGAAATGACAGGCGTGAGCTTCCACACCCAGCACCATTTTATTTAACAGGGAAAGATACCACATCAAGGATTACTTCATGTGATTTCACATGAAGCTCTAGATTATGTTCAAGATTTGCATGCTATTTCAAATTAAGGAATCCTTAAACGTTACAGACAGGAAGTCACAAAAAGATACTTGTAGTTGCTGCACTGAAGTGTTGTAATGTTTTTATAATGTCACATATGCTTTATATGAATTTCAGGAATGGATTGAGCTATTTAGCATAGAAACACTATGTTCTTAAATCTAGTTTAAGAAACCATATACTGCAATATATTCCACTTGACCAATGTTCTGACTTTGGTCCTCAGGTCTCCCTTTTAGAATCTCTTAGGAGACTTTTAAAAAGCTTATATTAGTCCATATCCAAATCCACTGGATTAAAATCTCTGTGTGTAGTGACTATGAGTATATATATATATATATATATATATCCTGTATTTTCCAAGATTTTGTTTCCTTTTGAAAGGAAAAACAAAACTGTCTTTATTCATGAAATACATTATGTAAAAAAATCCCACAGAATCTATCTAACAAAAGTCAACATTCTGAGCAAACTGACACAAGAACAGAATACCAAACACTGCATGTTCTCACTCATAATCGGGTGTTGAACAACGAGAACACAGGGACACAGGGAGGGAAACATCACATACCTGGGCCTGAGGGGTCCGGGGCTAGGGGAAAAAAAGCAGGGGGTGGGGGAATTGCTGAAGGATACCATTAGGAGAAATACATAATGTGGATCACGGAGTGATGGCGGCAGCAAACCACCACCATGGCACGTGTATTCCTATGTAACAAACCTGCATGATCTTCACATGTACTCCAGAACTTAAAGCATAATAAATAAAGAAGAAGAAAAAGAAGCAGAAACAAAATATACGCTACATATCAAGATAAAGTTAGATGTTAAAGCATGTCACAAATAGGTCTTCTTTAAAGAATCTGAATGCAACAGGAAGAATATGGCAAAAGTAAGAAAAGATGACCAAAGACAGCAACAAATATCTTCAGAAATAAAAATTTGAACTAAATAATGAAGAGTACAGTTGACATTATGTGTCCAAGGCTTTGTCATTATTCTTTTCAAAATTATTTAAGAATAAGTGACCCGGGCGTGGTGGCTCATGCCTGTAATCCCAACACTTGGGGAGGCCAAGGCGGGTGAATCACAAGGTGAGGAATTTGAGACCAGCCTAACCAACATGGTGAAACCGTCTCTACTAAAAATACAATAAAATTAGCCGGGCGCAGTGATGGGTGCCTGTAATCCTAGCTAGTCGGGAGGCTGAGGCAGGAGAATAGTTTGAACCTGGAAAGTGGAAGTTACAGTGAGCCAAGATCATGCCACTGCACTCCAGCCTGGGTGACAGAGCAAGATTCCATCTCGAAAAAAAAAAAAAAAGAAAAAAGAGTAAGTGTAATATTTTGGCATTCAAAAAAAAAAAAAGAAAAAACCACAAAACAAAAAAAATCTTCTGTAACTAATGAGTTATACAAAGTCATAGGACACAAGGTCAATATACAAAAGTCAATTACTTTCTCATATGCCAGCGATGAACAATTAGAATTGTAAATTTAGTAAGTATTTTTTACAATAGCATACCCCAAGAAGTAGTACTTAGGAATGAATCTAACAAAATATGTAGAGAATCTTTATGTAGAGAACTATAAAACAGATGAAAGAAATCAAAGATCTAAATAATGGAGAGTGTGAAAGACAGACTATGAAATGGGAAAAAATATACTGTGTTTGTAAACCATGTATCTAAAAAGGAATTAATATCTAATACATAAGGAACTGAAACAACTCAATAGCAAAATAATAATTGATTTAAAAATGGGCAAAGGATCTAAATAGATGTTTCTTGTAAGGAAGACATGCAAATGGCCACCAAGCATATGAAAAAATGCTCAATATCACAATTCATCAGGAAATGCAAATAATAACCACTGTGAGATATCATTTCACACTTGTTAGAATGGTTTTTATCAAAAAGATAAAAAATAACCAATGTTGGTATAGATGTAAAGATGTGAGAACTTTTATACACTCTTGGTGGTAATTTTAGTACAGCCATATGGAAAACAGCATGGTGGTCTCTCAAAAATTAAAAATAGAACTACCTTCTAAAGCAGCAATCCCAATACTAGATACATATCCAAAGAAAATAAAATCAGTGTGTGGAAGAGATATCTGTACTTCCACATTGATTACACCACTATTCACAATAGCAAAGATATAGAAACAATTTAAGTGTCCATCAATAAATGGATGAAGAAGATTTCTTATACATATTGATGGAACACTAGCCTTAAGAAAGAAAAAATCCTGTCATTTGTGACAACATACAAAAAGCTAGAAGACATCATGCTAGGTAAAATAAGCCAGGCATAGAAAGACAGGATTCTAAATAAAGGTGAACTCATAAAAGCAGAGAGTAAAATAATAGATACCAGAGGCTAGGGGAAAAACAAACAAAAAGAAATACTGAAGAAATGTTGTGTTTTCATGGAGGAAAATACTATTGTCATGCAAATCTCTCTAGCAAGTGGTTGTTCCACAGCTTCATTGACTTCTCCTCCTGAAAATACTCTTTCCTTCCCTACCACATGTCCAGGCTGCAAAATTTTCCAATTTCTTATGCTCTGCTTCGATTTTAAGTACAAGTTCCAACTTTAAGTCATTTTGTGCTCCCATCTCTGATTATAAATTGTTAGAAGAAGCCAGGCCAAATACTGCATGCTTTGCAGCTTAGGTATTTCTTCTTCTACCAGATATGCTGAATAATCAGCCTTAAGTTTGAACTTTCACATATTGCTAGGACATGGACACAATGTGGCCGAGTTCTTTGCTACTTTGGTGACAACCACTTAACAAGTCTCTAAGAAGTTTTAAACTTGCCTTCCTCATCCTGTCTTCTTCTGAGCCCTCAAAACTCTTCCAAAGTCTGCCTGTTACCCAGTTCCAAAAGTAATTCCACATTTTCAAGTATCTTTACAGCAACATCCCACTCCTTGGTACCAATTTTCTGTGTTAGTCCATTTTGCATTGTCACAAAGAAATATCTGATGCTAAATACTTTATAAAGAGAAGAAGTTTGACTGACAGTTCTGCAGGCTGTACAGAAATGGCACCAGCATTCGCCCAGCTTCTGGAGAGTCTTCAGAAAGCTTACAGTCACAGTAGAGAGCAAAGGGGGACCCAGTGCATCATATGGCAAGATAGGAAGCAAGACTGGATTTTCTGATATAACCATCCAATTATATGTCTCTGACTAGCCTTTAGTGGTCACTGTTTTAGGTAAGATTAGCATACAATATTGTTGAAGTTCTGTCATTATGATTATAAAACAATTTTCAGAGTTCTTCATTAATGTATTCTTTAAAACTATTAGACCTTTCACTCTTTTTAATAAAATTAGGCTTTGTTGTCTGCCGGTTACCGATGCATTTAGCCATGGGTTTGTTAGGTGAGGTTTAACCATGGGTTTGCAGCACCAGCTGTGGCAAGGGTCTCCTCATACCGGGTTTCTCACACTGGCTCGCCTCCCACCAGGTTCCCCACATGGCTTTCCTCACAAGGGGTACCATCTGTGACCTTGATCATGTTGGGGTTACCACCTGAGATGTCAATTACCACCTGCAGAGGTCTGTCCTGGAGACCCTGACTCAACAACAGATGAATAAATGCACTTTTACAACTGGTTCAGTGATTCATGTGGGCTAGCGATGGTCATTGGCTGCTTTCAGAGGGCGACTGCAGCCAATTGACCAAGACTCCCTCTCCATCACCAGATCTATTCAGTATGAATTTTATAACAGAGGTTTTAAGTTAACATGCTTGTGGATAATTAGTATGGTTAAAAGAGTGGTTTTACAAATGATAAAAACTTTAGGTTCCAGGACCCAGAGTAAACATCATTAACGGATAATTGCCCTTTGACCTTCCCCTGAGAGGACCATCTAGCACAAAGTTTACATGAGTAAACAGAGTATAGACAAAGGGATGAGGGTTAAACAGATTTAAACTGGGAAAGCCTTTTATCATCCTTATCTTTTCCCTAACGTAATGGATGGACCTTCAACCTGTCCCAGTAAAACCTTTTGGCCTTCCAAAAGGTTTGGGACTAATCTGTTATTTTCCTAATATTTTGCCAGCCGCCCTGAGTGAATCTCAACAGACCTTCAATGTTCAACCTCCTGATATAGTACTTAAAACCTAGAGTCAACCCATGGAATAAGTTTTCATAATTATGGATGAGATAAAATCTTAAGAAATGCATTGCAAAGATAACAGTTGTGAATTCTTAAATATTTAATATATTTTATTTATCAAAATAAGGCCACATTTTAACCAAAGTTTAAAATATGTCATAATATTTTAATTCTTGATAAAATTAATAAATTCTTAATTTAAAAAACCAGAGAAATCTGACTTTCTTTCTTTCTCAGAAGTTAGTGGCAAGTTCATTGTATTAGTTAGTTCTCACATTGCTATAAATAACTACTTGAGACTGGGTAGTTTACAAAGAAGAGAGATTTAATTTGCTCACGGTTCTGCAGGCTGTAGGAGAGACATGGCTGGGGAGGTCTCAGGAAACTTATAATCATGGCAGAAGGCAAAGGGGAAGTGAGCTGACTTTACATGTCAGAGCCAGAGAGCAAGAGCAGGGGGAAGCAATACACACTTTCAAAAAACGAGATCTTGGAAGAATTCACTCGCCATCATGAAAACAGCAAGAGAAAAGTTCTCCCCCATGATTCAATCACCTCCCACCAGGCAATTCCTACAACATGTGAGGATTACAATTCAACCTAAGATTTGGGTGAGGATACAGAGACAAACTGTATAATTCATGATGAGTGTACATGGGAAATGCTGAAAGAATTGTAGGCCAAGACCTATCTTAGCCAGATTTATATCCATTGAGCTTGCATTTCCTGCACTTGAGTTGTTAACAAACTCAAGCCAGATGGACTAATAACAGAATGAGAAATTAGTTTAATTAACATAAGGTCTAACAATGATCTCATGTTAAAGCACATTAATTTTATTTACTAACCACAGTATTTTTATAATGGCTGTTTTCAAACACCACTCAACATAGGTTGACATTACACCAGCTTGGCACAGTATGGACCTTGGAAATGCAACAATGGCAGTGTGTACTAAATAATGACAATGACAACTTTCGTTAGCATGGTAATGGTCTTTAAGCATCTAAAGCAATAGATTAAAATACAACTGAATTTCATGATCACATAGAGTATTAGAAAATAAAAAATTAAAATATTACATAGGGAAGAAAACAGAAAGGCATGCAGATTTAAGTGGCAAAGGAGCATATAAAGTGAGGCAAAATCATTCAAATACACGCAACCTTTATGCTATGTGAGATATGTAATCATTGGAAGAAAACTGTTTGATTCAATAAATTAGCGGCTTCTTCCACATTTGATTACTTATTTTATGCTATAGGTGGTTAAATAAGTATATGTCTTTAGCTCAAATACTCATTTACAAATACTCATGTACATATGTAAACTCGTATTTTTACTAGAATTTTAGATGGTTTTCACTCAGGTAAAACGCCCTCAATCTATAACATTTATGTGGCAATCTGAGGTCACAAAGTTTTTCCTTTAAAAAACCAGTATGAGACAGTGCCCTATTTCTGAAGTAAAATATAGGATATTTTGACAGAATTAGAGTGAGCTACAGTTTTATTTTCACTGTTAGCCAAAGTCACATTTTAGATATTACACTAATAAAAACATGCAGAAAATGTTGCTATGTGTTGAAAAATTGCTATCACCTAAATGTCTAAACGCAACTCATACTCACTACAGTGTACTAGGGAAAAGTTTGTGAATGAAAGTGGCTCTAGCTCATCTTTACATCTCCAAGTGCACCTGAGTGTTATCTATGTATCTATCTAATGTAACCATCATCCTACCTACCAATCTGTATCTGAATTAATCATCACCCCCAACTTTGAATGTGTTATCAGTAATCCCTTCACAAGCCAGCAAGTAAACAAGTAGACATGTAGCGCTAGTCAGGTGAGCAAAGTTGAAGTGTGTGTTTCTAAATATGCTAGTTTATGTTTTATTTAAATGTAAAACTAAGGATTTAAGTACTGTGGTTTCCTTAAGATCAAATTTCTACACTGTTATGTAATCAACATACATGACTTCAGACGCATGACTCTTGCATTTTAATAATTAATATATGATTATTTATTCAAAAGTGAAGCACGGGTAGAAAAAGAAACTAAAGCATCATACTCAGGAAATGAAAACCATACATTTATGGTACAGGAAACTAAAATTCTTCATTTCTTTGGTTTACGCCATGTTAAAAAATTATTTAAGTACTCACAAAGATACATAAATTAGAACTCAGTGAGATAACTAAATTTAAAGTAGATGAGAAAGAAATAAAGAATACAGACATCCATGCGGAGGCACCGATGCACACGCCCACAAGCTTAAGATTATAAAATGGGATCAAGCATAAGGCTGACGGAAGAAACATATCAATTACATGAAAACAGTGACCCATTAGCTAAATTGTAGGAAGCCTGATTTCAAAGAGTTCATATGATATAAACTGTGAAACAGGAGATTTAAACAGAAAATTACTGATCATACAATCCTAATAACTATTTAAATAAAAATAGGAGGAAGCACATTCATAAGGAAATCAACAAAATGGAGTACAAAACACACCCTATCTGTGGATCTAGTCATCAAATTCAATGAAAGTTTATTGTAAACCTAATGTAGTAATAAGAATAGCCACTATTTATTAGGGATATAATCTATACCAACAACATTGTTTGTATCACCTCTCATCATTTTTCACAAATACACTACAAGGTATCTATTATTTCTTCATTACTAACATTAAAAAAATTGAGTTTATGAGAGGGTCTGCAACTTGCTCAAATCACATCTCCAAGTAGAATAAAAACACTCTGACTGCAGATTCTATTCATCTACTATGGTAGTAAAACCTCAGAAATCGTCAATCTACCCCTTGAATTTGCCACATTAATTTTTAAATCTAGCATTTGTTATTATTTATTGAATACCCATAATGTATGGGGCACTTCTACCATAAACACATTTAATTCATGTCTGGATTTAAGTTTCTCCTCAGGCTTCTGTGCCTCTGTTGCCACATCAGTAAACCTGAGATAATCAAAGAAACAGTTTCACAAGTTCTTGAGAAAATATAGATAATGCACTTAGAACTCCATTATGCACAGGTCAGGTACCCAATAAATAGGCATTTCTCATGAAACAGATTAGCTTTGTATCACTCACTTTACATATCCAGCATAGAACACAGTGCCTGAGTCAGAAAAGCAGCTCTGTGAATATGTGCTGAAAGAATAGCATTAAATTATACAAGAAAAATAAGATATAATTTTAAAAATCAGTATGATTGATCTCTGTAGAAGTCCACAGTTTAAAAACATTATCTCTTTATTCTTTCCATCTTACCCTAGGGTATGGAATGCCAGGAAATTCTAAAGTACTTGAAGCCTTTCATTGGATCATCTTACCTCTCTAACCCTATCTAATTAATATGCAGCACCATCATGACTATGCATCTTATTCAATGTGTGTCAGAGCAACTGTGTTCTAAGTTACATTTGATCATGACAATAAACTCAGTTTTCAAAATATGTCAATCAACTAATAAGGTTATTGACTCACAGACATACAGGCATTAGTAGTATCATTAGCCTTTCTCTTGGGTCAAAGCCCCTGCTTCACCTTTGGGTTCATAAGCAAACCACGGAGTTACTGCTGGCAAAGTTCAGACGTGCAGGTGCACTGATGATAGTGAAATGACAGTTTCCTAAAGCACAGCTTGTTCCTTTCATCAACTCACTTCTCTCTTCTCACAAAGAATCTCTCTCTGTCAAAGATGGGTGGAACAGTGTGTCTAGGTCTAACACTGGAGATGTTTTTCTTTTCTAAATCTCGAATATGTCTTCAGCCTAAACGTTTGATGAACTCCAAGAAATGAGATTCAGGAAGTCAGATGTTCACTAAGATAGGTCACTTCTCTAAAATTATCTTCCACCGACTATTGAAATATGACAATTATTATTTCAGGAAAGGGAAGAAAAATCACTTGGGATTAGAAGATTGGGGCAAAAGGACTACCTCTTATACAGTTGTTCTGTAATTGAAATATTTGTACTGTTATTTTAATATTTTAAAGTTTATTCACTTTTTGTTATTCTGAGTCCTCAATTAGATTGTTAGTATCTCAAAGGGAAAGATCACAATCCAAAGGTTTTGCTCTCAACTGTATCACCAAAAATGGCCACAAGTAATTTTTTTAGTTTCAGCTTCCTTTCACACCCACAAAATAAACAGAAAAATCTCATGTCTCAAAAGGATTAAATGCAATAATGCATTAAAAAAATGTTTCAAAACAGGCAAACCATTAGATAAACATAAGGCAAAATCTAAGGTTAAAAAGACAAAGAGAATAAAAGCCTAAACATCTTTTTAATTTGAAAAAATGTAACGATACATCCAAATTTATTTGGAAAATAGATGACATAAAAGAAGTTCACTGAAGTTTTGTTCACTGAAGATCAAATCCAAAGAAATCATAGATGGGCAGTGGTATGCCTTAGTGAAATAACAAGGCGAGGATTTAAGTTCTCATGCTGAAAGTGCCTTTAATCTATCCCGTATTTTTATTCAGTTCATTAAAAAGCAACATGCATAAACATGGATTTTTTGTGTGTGCTTAAATCACCTTTCTAAAGATGCAAATCAGTGAGGCATATATTATCAATGTTCTGTTTAACATTCATTGTGATCCACTCAGTAGTTTTCCAGTCTAATGACAGCATACCGTCTGAGTAACTCCCTTTCTTGTGCCTGAACTTAGCAAATTTGGTTCATATTTGAACAGGCCTTTTAAGTTCTTTCTTAATTATTACATATACATATGTATCTTTCTATCTACACGTCCTCTATAGCTCCTCATTTACTTTGCAGTCACCCTAAATGCAGTTTGATTATTGAAAGTCAGGTTTGGTTTGTTCTTAACCAGAATTATATTTCAGGTAGAGTTTTAAATAATTAGCTCAATTGTTGTTATTGACTAGTAAATGAATACTCTAAAGAGTATATAATATATATTCTAAATCTAAGTCTGCAAGTAACTATATTGTCACATGTCATCCTCATATACACTAACAAGGTTTATGGCTACATATAAAAATTTGGCTCTCTATATCTATATACTAGTTATCAAGACAGTCAGATATTTATTTTAAAAGTTATTCAATAAAGGAAATTTTATAAAATAACTATACAAACACATTTCACAAAAAAATTGGTCCCTATTCTCAGAGATTTTATAAATCACATATTATAAAACTCAGAACAAAACCCAAGATAACATGTAATTAAATTTCTACCTGCATAATTATCACTATATGTGCAATACTAATACAGGTTAGAAGAATTTGAGATACTAAGAGGAAAAGTAAACCAAAACTGGAACAGTAGGTAAGCAGACAAAGAATATAGACATTACTACAGTCAGGAAAAAGTACATCAACAAGGACAAATGAGAGAACTAAACAGAACCTAGGGGCCTGAGGTCTAAGTGCAAGCTCATGAGGAATCTGCCTTGACTGGACAAGCATGTGTGTAGAGAATTCACAGACTATTATGACAAGGTGGGACAAGATTAGGGTGGCTTTAGTTGTCAGAGAGAAAATTTTAAACCTGGCGCTCTAGGCAATAGAAGTCTTCCTAACTTGAAGTACAGCTAAGAAGCATGATGTAAAGCTTTAGGAGGACACAGAATAGAAAAAACACATGATGCCTGAGAGGCAAAGTCCTCGAGTTTTGTGGAGACATACACGTTTTTCAAGTAATCTAGCCCTGGGGAAAGAAGAGAGCGTCAGGCCCCAGTAAGGAAGAGAAAAGGAAAGATATGAGAATCTTTTCAAAGTACAACCAGTTTAATGACATATTCGTTATAAAATATTAAGGCAAGGAAAAAATGAGTTCATTCTAAATTTTTCATCTTGGATTTGCTAACGGTGCTTCTTTGTTCTTAATGATACAGCTCTAGGTCCCTCTAATAATTTCAGCTTCACTTTATACTCATTAATATCATTGTCCTTATTTTATATAGACTACACTATCCAGATAATCATTGCTTTTATCTTATCTTACTCTGGTTAACCTGTATTGGTTAGTTGAAGACATTTCTATGAGACATTTGAGTCAAATATTACACTTAAATAATTCCAAAAGGAATTTATTTATGATGTTTAAATTCACCCATCATATAATCAGCATTTCTCAAGGCTTAGAATGTATTTTATGTAGACCATTCATAGGCAGGGGAAAACTCAGTCTTTTTAATTAAATCAAAACCTATTTATCAAATATGCAGATGGAATTTTTTGTTACATACTACTGCCATATTTTCATAAGTACACTCATAAGATTATTCTCTTTCAAGAAATCTAATACATTCTTTCTGAATCAAAAATCTTGATATGTTAATATGAGATCTGGCTCATAAAACGTATTCTGAATTTGCTACACTTATGGCCCTCCAAGGTTTCAGCTGTGCTGACCAAAGTGAAAAAGCCTCATTGCCAAGATTAAGATGAAAACAGCAGACATTTAGGACAAATTACCTTAGTTTTCTTATTTTAAATCTCATCCTCTAAATGCCCTTCCCAGCACACACCAAATCCTTATATGGTCACTTCCTAATGCTAAGAGGGGTTCAGCTACCCTCTTCCAAGCCAAGAGTTGTGTGTTCTATTTTGCCTATCCCCAAAACTCCAGGTTTTTGTTTTTGTTTTGCAGTGGTAAACACAGTCTAATTAGGTCATGTGCAATTGTCATATACATGATGATTATCCGGAGGTTTTAGAGTCTTATTTCTCTTGTTGGGTTCTTATATAAGCATTATTGCAGAACACATCCTATTATTGTATTAGTCTGCTAGAGCTGTCATAACACAATATCGCAAGACTGGGTGACTTAGGCAATAGAAATTTATTTTCTCACAGTTATAAGAGGTTAGTAATTCAAGATCAAGGTGCTTGTAGGTTTGGTTTCTCATGAGGCCTCCCTTTCTTCTTGGCTTGGTGATGGCTGTCTTATTACTATGTCCTCACATGGCATTTACTCTGTGTGCACTTATTGCTGACGTCTATTCCTCTTCTCATAAGGATACCAGTCATGTTGGATCAGAGTCCCACTCTTCTGACCTCATTTAACCTTATTTCTTTTAAAGCATTATCCCCATATAACATTGGGGATTTCAACATATGAATTTCAGAGATACACAATTCAGTCCATAAAAATGATCACTAACCAATTCAGAAAATATGTCATCCCTGCTAACATGGCCCCCATTCACACAATCATGCAATTCTCCTAACCATAAGCACTCTTTAAAATCAAAACCCTTCTAATTCTTATAATGAAAATAGTGAATCACTTAATGAATAGTTGTCATTTTCATCACTTATACCAGTAACATGTATTATAGAATTTATAAATTATTGTAAGACTTACTGGAAAACAGGTATAACAACTCACATTTTTTGTCAATTATAATTATTTGAGTGTGATGTATTAATGTATCATTTACCTGACCTATAGCATCTCATACTTTGGGGACCGTATTATATGCAGTAAGATTAGAATATAAGAACATATACACAGAGATTAGGCTAAACATTAAGACCAAAAAAAAAAAAATCTCAGAATAGAAATGAGAAAAGAAAATTAACAGGAAAAAAAAGTATATAGCAGGGCAAAGGAAAAGTCCATAGAGATTGAGAGAAGATGGTGAATTCTGGAATAAAAATTAACTTTAACATCTCTCTGGCATTTAGCACACAGAACATTCCTACTCAATGTGCCTAGGCTGGCAGTGGTTGCTGTATCACCTGAGCATTCTTCCACAATAATAGTATCAATAGCTGGCATAAAGGAAGAGTCCCAAGGGAGATAAAAGAGGCCACTTCAATGTGAACAGGTGGGGAGGAGTCTCTCTGGACTGTCTGAAGACTAGTCCTTTCAAAGTACTGGATCCATACCTTGTTAAGGACATTTTCAGTGTGGGCCTGAAAGGAAACAGAATTACACTTCCTGAGCATCCTTTCCCCTGGGAGTATGTGCCATCCACAGGGGTGTTAACATATAGTATTTCTCAAATGGTAGTCCAGAGATAAAATGAAGAATTAAATGTTTTCGATGAGGGAAATGGGGTTTAAAGATTTAGTTGCCAATGCAGTCTTTAAAATATATACTTTCTACCCATTTGCTATTTAATATGTGAATTTTCTGTTATTTATCTTGCTTATTTTTTTTGTATTGAGTGCTTAATACATCAAGTATTTCAGGAATGATAGACAAACACAATATGATAACATACATTTATGAAACTTATTTTTGAGAATTTTTGAAAACAGGCACTCATACAAATGTTAGGTCTAAGAATAAAACTCTATTATGTCTTTGGTATCTAGATCAGTAACACTTCTTTGGAGTTTAATGGTCAGTTAAGCCAAAATATTACATAGACAAAAGATATAGGCTATATTCCTCAATTTATCAAAAACCATTACATAGCAAGTGGTTTTAAGACTGACATGATCATATATTAACATTATATTCTGTCAATATCACTAAGGTAAATAAAGGATTTTTTCACATATTTTCTAGGATTGAAAAACAACTCCAGATTACAGAGCTCAGGATTTCTTTTTAATTATGGAGGAGGGGGTAAATGTAATGATTTTTGATTGCTGATGTACATATTTTCTTCATCAAAAATTAAATGAAGCAGCACATTTCTACTTGAAATGGCATATTTGTCAGTTGTGTGCTTAGTGTGTATTTTTCCTCTCTCATATAATATTGCTATGGATGAACAGCATGCTGATAAATGGGATTTTAGGTCTAGTTTTTAATCGGGAAGTTTTTTTTTTTAAAAAAATGCTTTTCCTATTAATTTAACTAACGAGTTTGCTGCGGGTGGGGCATATGCTAGGAAGTAGTATTGGAAGGACTTTAAAAATATTTACATATACATGAATGCAAATATATTTAAAATGACAATTGAAAAAAGCAGTGTTAAGTGTTAAGTGTATTGAGTTAAACATAGGCCTTAACCCCTCCACTCCAAATGCATAATTGGTTAATATATATATGAATTTTATTAGGCACTATCTTAGACATCACTGTAAAATGAGATATAAAATGTGAGGCAGTTTAATTGGTATAAATATGTCAAAATGTAAAATTACTTTTTAAATTTCTCAATTTAATATTGTCAGACTTCCTTTTCTTTATATTCCATTTATACTTCAATGAACTAATTAATAAACTGACTAAGTTCACTTCAATATACAGACATGTGAGCCTTTGGGACATTATTATTTGTTCATTCCACATTTTTTCATCATAGGCATGCACTATTCACTAGACCTGACTCAACATCTGTTTTTGCCTATAAGTGCAATTATTTATTTCCCTAACATGCAGCTAATTGTATACTTTTTTCTTAATTGAAAAGTAATACAGATTCCTTGTAGAAAATACAGATAATAGAGAAGGCATGCATGCAAATGACAAAATCATCCTATCAGCTAGAGAAGAGTTGTAATTCCTTGGTGTTACTATTTTATGGTAAATATAGGGTCTCTGGAGTCATAACCTTTGGTCCAAATGCTAGCTCAACTGCTTACTACTATCTTGACACCTTGATCAAGTTTGTACCTAAACTTTCACAACTGTAAATGCATTTTTCCAGACTTCAGAAAAGTGTTGCTTTTGTGTTTCCATTTAGATATAAACTTTCATAATATTCAAAATGACAAGTAACTGGGCTAAGTAACAGTAGGATATAGGAAGAAAAATTAATATAATTTTGTATTTCTACTTTTAAGTAAAATTTCAAGATAATAAAGAAAATATTAATAAACTAATGTATTTTAAAATTTTTCCTGTGGTGTTATTGTTTAATAAAAGCACATTTGGAGAGCTAAATCTTCACAAGTGGCTAGGTCATTTTTACTTAAAACAGAAGGAGATTTTTTTTTTTTTTGTCAATGTTATGGAACCAGCTTATACTACCATAATACATTAGACTTAAAAATAAGAGATCTTAATAATGTTCATTTATGAATTTAATAACGTCAAGCAAGAATAAGCAAGATGACATAAATAATTCACAGTCTTGCTGATTTATCTGTAATATTTGTTATACGTGGGGGGAAAAATACTAGAAAAGAATACCTTGATGGAAATTCAGTAAATTTCCATAAAGTATATTTAGAAGTAAAAGTGAAAGCAAATAAATACACAGAATTTTTTATACTTTAATTTAAAATTAAGTTAAAAGAGCAGGTCAGCCCCTCTGGAAAAACTGCCACTTAACTTGAAAAAACAAAACACTGTCGTTATTTGCTCTAAGTTACAGTATGCAAACTGCAACATTGAAAGTAAAACATTTGACCAAAATTTAGAGTCAACTCATTTATTATTAGGTAGTGGTCTCCTTTGTCAAACACCAACTTTGATTATGCCATAAATTCCACCATTTCTCTTGGACTGTTCTGCATAAAATAATCTTTTTGTCATATGAATTAAGCTTGAGATTTCACTAACACTCCTCAATAGCACAGGCTTTACCTTATCAATGCCTAGAAATAATTTGGTAATGAAGCTCCCTGAGACAGAGAGAGAGCTAGATAATATTAAATGCTGTCACTGGCGATCAGTGCTGAAGCCCTACAAGTGAGTTTCCATCTCCCTCTGGTGGCAGAGAGAAATGAAGAGCCAGCAGGTATTACAATCCATAATTACAACTGCACTAATAAAATGATGCCAGAAGCTAATAATCCCAAGTTGAGAATGATATTCCCTAGACTTTCCAGATTTAAAGATTTTTTTCTATTTGTAAACAAATGTAACTCCATAGCACTCAAAATATTTCAAGAGTTTTTATATCTTGCTAATGTTCTAACTCCTTCCCTATAGCAAAGAACGTAAAGATATAACCAATGCATCTTACAATTTCCTAAAAACTGACACTTCTTTTCTCTTCCCTCTTTCTTTATGAATGCAAATAAACACAAGCACTTTAAATAACAATCAGATTTGCTGTAAAAATTCTTCTAAGTTTTTTAAAAAAGTTAAAGTTTACTTGTTTCATTTTATAAGATCATACAAATATGTAATCGATCATAAATTTCCTGAGAAATCAACAGAAAAGGTGACAGTATAGCTCCAGTGAAAAATAATTTCAAATTATATTCTAATTGCTATATAAACTCATGTTTTATGAAAAAGGAAATTATGTTATGCATAGTATTTGACTGTTAATGTGGTTAGCTATAGAGCCAAACTGAATATAAATTTCCTTAATCTTCCATAAAGAGTCTTGATATTAGTCAGCAGTGACAGTCAATCTATTCAGCATCAGTATTTCCCAAAGTAAAAGAATACTAATAAATAAATAGCTATATAAATTGCAGGAGGAATCAAAGTGCTTTAAGATCAAATAGGGAAAAAACAAAACAGAGTGATGTCATCAAGATGGTTGACTATAGCTACCTGGCATTCATTTCTCCCACAAGAAAGGACCAAGGTAATGAATAAACACCTAAGACTGGACTGGAGTGCCAAAGGGAAAGAGCAGTGAAGATGCACCTGTAGTGACTGGAGATTCAGGAGGGTCGCATGGATGCACCTGGACTCTGTAGTCCCATCTCCCCAACCCTGATCTAATTTGCCAAGTCAGGAGGGACTTCCTATTGCAGGGAAAAGGTAAGCAAAAGAACCTCACAAGCCCCATTACTGATATAAACAGCTACAGTCTCATACAGGAGGAGAACCCCACAGTCCACACAAAGCCTGAGCCTGGTTTGGAGAGCTGCTGGGAATTCATTAGCATGGATGAGGAGCACAAGGTGTGTCCTCACTCTCTCCACCCTGAAGGCTCATTCCCCACCATGAGCCAAGCTGCTGCAGCATATTGCCATCTAAAGATCAGAGCCACCTCTGGAATATACCTTATTTTGGGGGCCCGTAGCCACCGTACTTCTCCAACACAGAGCACTATCTTCATTATGACAAGCCAACAACAGTGACTGAATGATACAACCCCAGCTATGTGGACAGTGGGTGCAGGATCAGCTGAGACTCTGGTCCAGTACAGTAGAGAAACCAATCTTTGGCATCACCCTTCTAGCCAGATAAATAATCTTCCCGTCTTGCCTTGGGCAAATCCACCCTTGAGCTAGCCAAACGCTGCATGCCCTTTCCCAAAGCAGGAAAGAACTCAGAGGCTTTGAGCAGCTAATATACCCCTGGACTAGTGAAGCAGCTATGTTCCTGCATTCAGTGTCTGAGAAATAGCCCCACAGCAACCCCTCCTGCTCCCGACATGTCTCTGGCTTGCTCAATACCCCTGTGCCTGCAGTCAGGGTTAGAAAAACAGTCCCAAAGGCTTCCCTCAGTGGGCACATGCATGGACCAGCTAAACAGCAAAGAATGTCTTGGACCTTGAGCTTCAGGTGTCCACCCCTAGTGGACATGCTGAGTAGCTGTGTAGGCATGTCAGAGGCCTCAGAAATAGCCCTGTGTGTGTGCTTAGCAGACACAACTGCAGGCAAAATAGCCTTTCTCTAACATTCTAGGCCTGAATTACAGCCTTGCAGATTACCCCTAGAAGACACACATGCAGGCTGGCTGAGCAGTTGGGTGCCTGTGTTCTGAGCACCTGTTTTCAGGGTCTGGGTTCGGGCACTGTAAGCCACTCACAGCAAACATGCTCCCAGACCCACCCAGAAAGCATGTGATTGTGTTCTGGGCTTGAAAAACATCCCTGTGGGCTGACCACCAGCAGACACATCCTCAGGGCCAGCTGAGCCTGCTTGTGCTCATATCTCAGGCCTGAGAAGTAGCCCTGTGGGCCACGTGGGGAAATAAGCCTTCAACCTAGCTAGGAAACTGCTCCTTTGTGGGCCTGATTAAACAGCCCCACAGACTGCCTTTGGAAGACATTCTTCCAGGTTGGCTGAACAACTACATGCCTATGCTCTTAGCCAGAGTAAGAGCCCTGTGGCCTGAAACCCAGTAAGCCAGACACCAAGTTGTCAGACCCACTGTGTGCACACATATACCTCTAACCTGAGAAATAGCCCAGTGAGCCAGTTTTCAGCAAAACCACATCATTATCGCCACAAACTCTCTCAGCATAGGCCACTGAGCAACTTGCAAATGACTTTAACATGGGTTACAGCTATAGAAACTACATGGAGACAACAAAATGTTTCTACCTAGAACAAAGGCCAACGCACCCCACCAAACTGACACCCCAAGACCCATTTGTAAGAATATGTCTTTCCCTATGAAATTAACTGCATAAAATTAAACTAGGTTACTTTTCTACCAAATGCATGGAAATTAATGTAGAAACAGATCAAACACAAAAAAATAAAGGAAATATGACATCTCCAAAAGAAATAATAATTCCCTAGCAAACAGATACCAATCATAAGGAAATATATGAAATGCCAGAAAAAGAATACAAAATAAATTTTAAGGAAACTTCATGAGATATAAGAGAGTACGTATAAACAATTCAAGGAATTTGGGAAGACAATTAACGATTTGAATGAGAAATTAAACTAAGAGGTAGATATCACGAAAAAGAACCAAACAGAAGTACTAAAGCTGAACCAAACTAAAGAACCAAACTAAATTGCTCAAGTACTAAAATTCAATTAATTTAAAAATATACAATTGATAACTTTAACAACAGGCTAGACCGGGCAGAAGAAACAAATTTCTGACCTTGAAGACAGTTATTTTTAAATGAACCAGGCAAAAAAAAAAAAAAGAGAGAGAGAATGAAGAAAGCCTACAGGATTTATGGGAGACCATTAAGTGAACAATTTTTTTTTTTTTTTTTTTTTTTTTGGAAATGGAGTCACCAAAGCTGGAATGCAGTGGCATGATCTTGGCTCATTGCCACCTCAACCTCCTGGGTTCAAGCAATTCTCCTCCCTTAGCCTCCTGAGTAGCTGGGACTACACCACAACCAGCTAATTTTTCTATTTTTAGTAGAGACAGGGTTTCACTATGTTATTCAGGCTGGTCTTGAATTCCTAACCTCAGATGATGCACCCACCTTGGCCTCCCAAAGTGCTGGGATTATAGGTGTGAGCCACTGTGCCTAGCGTGAACAAATATTATAGACATTCAAGGAAAAAATAAAGATTAGAAAATCATATTTAATGAAATCATAGCAAAAACATCCTGTTTTGTTAGAGAGAGGGAAAATCCAGGAAGCTCAAAGAATTTCAGATTGATTCAGTCCAAACAGGTCTTCTCTAACACACATTATAGTCAAACTGAAGAAAATAAAGGATGAAGAAAGAATTCTAAAATCTGGAAGAGAAAACTATTAAGTAACATATAAGGGAATCCCCACTAGACTAACAGCATACTTTTCAGCAGAAACCTTACAGGCAAGGAGAGAATAATAATGATATATTCAAACTATTAGAAGAAAAAAAGAAACTATCAGTTAAGAATACTATATCCAGGAAAACCAACTTTCAAAAATGGAGGAATAAAATCTTTCTCAGATAAGCAAAACTGAGGGAATTCATTACTACTAGCCAGCCTCACAGGAAATGTTAAAGAGAATTGTAACTGTAGAAGTAAAAAGGTGGCAAACACCATCAGGGAAACATATAAAACTCAAACTGACTGATATACAGAGTAAAAGAATCAAACCACATCACTACAGAAAACCAACCACAAACAATAAAAGAGAAAAGAAACAAAGGATATACAAAACAAGAAGAGATCAATAAAATGACAGGTTATGTCCTCACCTATCAATAATAACCATGAATGTAAATAAAATAAATTCCCCTTTTAAAAGATATAAACTGACCGAATAGATTTTAAAAATTATTCTCTCTATGTATACATATATATGTCTGTATCTATCAATCTATCTATATGTTTCCCACAAGAACCTCATTTCATCTTTAAAGACACACAGACTCAAAGTGATTAAAAAAAAGATGTTCCATGCAAACAGAAATCAAAAGCCAACAGGAATAGTTATACTTAAATCAGACAAAACAGAAAAACAGAGAAACATTAGCTCTAAACTTCACCATAGAATAAATAGATCTAATTTACAAAACATTTCATTCAATAGCTGGAGAATACACATTCTGTACATCAGCACATGAAACATTCTCAAAAATTGACCACATGTTAAGACACCAAACAAGTTTAAATATTTTTGAAATCAAAATCCTATCAAGTATCCCATTAATCACAATGAAATAAAACAGTAACAAGAGGAACATTTGAAATAATAAAAATTCATGGAAATTAAACAATATGCTCCCAAGTAATGAGTGAAGGAAAAAATTAAGAATGAAATTTAAAAATCTTTTGAAGCAAACGAAAATGGAAACACGATGTAGCAAAATCTATGAAACACAGCAAAAGCAGTATTAAGAGGCAAGTACGTATCAGTAAATGTCTAAAAAACAAAAAAAAAAAACTAGAAAAAATTTTAAATAAACATCTAACAATGAACATCTAGAAAACCAAAAATGAAATCCAAAATTAGTAACAAGGAAGAATAAAGATCAGAGCAGAAATAAAATTGAGACTAAAAAATAAAAAAGATCAACAAAGCAAAAAGTCAGTTTTTTGAAAAGATGAAATTGACAAGCCATTAGCTAGATTTATAAAAAAGAAAAGAGTAAACCCAAATGAAATCAGAAATGAACAATAAGTCACAGTGGAGATCAAAGAAATATAAAGAATTACTAGAGAACACCATTAACAGCTACACTTGAATTTATTTTAAAACCTAGAGGAAATAGATAAATTCCTTAATACATACAATCTCTCAAGATTCAACCAAAAAGACACAGGAAACCTGGACATATCAATAATAAGTAAAAAAAAAAAAATTGAATAATGAAAAATACCCTAAAAAGAAAGAATCCAGGATCAGATGTGTTCACAACTGAATTCTACCATATCTTTAGAGTTAACAACAATTCTTCACAAACTACTCCAAAAAAAAAGAAGCAGAAGGTATTCTCCCTAAACTCTTTGATGAGGCCAGAATAATCATACAAAAAAAATCAGGCAATGACACCAAAACAGAAAACAGCAGACCAATAGCCTGATGAATGACATATAAAAGTCTTGAACAAAATACTAACAAACCAAATCCAACACCACATCAAAAAGATAATATGCCATGATTAAATGAAAATTATCTCAGAAATGCAAGAATGGTTCAACATATCCAAATCAATAAATATAATACATCACATCTGTAGAATGAAGAACAAAAACGATATTATCAATAGATACATTTGAGATTATTCAACATCCTTTAATGATTTAAACTCTAAATTAATTAGGTATAAAAGGAAAGTAACACAATGGAGATCATATATGACAGACACAAAACTAACATTTTACTGATCAATGAAAAGCTAAAATCTTTTCCTCTAAGAACTGGGAAAGACAACTTTCATCTGTCTTATTACACATAGTACTCAAAGTCCTACCCAGAACAATTAGGTAAGAGAAAGAAAAGGCATACAAATTGGAAAGGAAATCAAATTGTTTGTACTTGGATGACATGATTTGTACACTGAAAAATCTACAGAGTCCACCAAAAATTTCACACTTGTTAAATTCAGCAAAGTTGAAGAACATAAAAATTAATGTGAAAATTAAGTCACATTTCACTTCAAAAATCAACTAGCTAAAAAAATAATCAGGAAAACTATCTCATTTACAGTAAGTACAAAAAAGTTTTAAAATACCTAGAAATAAATTTAAACAAGGAGGTTAAAAAAAAAAAAACTCTACAAGGAAAACTACAGTATGTTGATGACAGAAACTGAAGATACAAATAAAAAGATACTCCATGCTTATAGATTCAAAGAATATTGTTTGGATCACAAAACTATCCAAAGAAATCTGATTAAATTTTCATCAAAATAACAAAGAAATTTTTCAATAAATAGAAAAATAATCCTAAGGTGTATATGGAATCACGAAATACTCCAAGTAGCCAAAACAATCCTGAGACAAAACAACAAAACTGAAGGCATCACACTACCAGACTTAGAAATATATTACAAAGCTGTAGTAACTGTAAAACAGCATAACACTGGCATAAAAACAGAAACAGATCAATAGAACAGATCAAGAACCCAGAAATTAATCCACGTATCTACAGCCACCTGATTTTTGACATGGGTGCCAGGAATACTCATTGCTGCAAGGATAGTATCTTTAATAACTGGTGCTAGGAAAATTGGGTAGCGGCATGCAGAAGAATTAAATTAGATCCCTGCATCCCATTCTATATGAACATCAACTCAAAATGCATCAAATACCTAAATATAAGACCCTCAACTATGAAACTACTAGAAGAAAACAAAATGCTTCAGGACAACTGCCTGGAAAAAGATTATATGAATAAACCTCAAAAGCAAGGCAAAAATAAATAACGCAAAAATAAATGGGATTATGTGGTGGCACGTGCCTCTAATCCTTACTACTTGGAAAGTGAAGGCAGGAGAACTGCTACAACCTGGGAGTCGGAGGTTGCTGTGGGCCAAGATCATGCCATTGGACTGCAGCCTGAGCAACAGAGTGAGACTCCATTTCAACACAACAACAAAAAAGAAAGAAAATGAAAATAACAACAAATGGTGGCAATGATGAAGAGAAAGCAATCTCTTACACGCCGTTGGTGGGAATGTAATTTACTATAACCACTATGAAGAATGAATATTCCTCAAAACAAAAGTAGAATTAGCATATGATCCAGCAATCCCACTACTGGGCATCTATCCAAAGGAAAGCAAGTCAATGCATCAAAGAGACATCGGGACCCCTATGTGTATTATAGCACTATTCACAATAACCAAGATATCTAATAAACCCAGATGCTCCGTAACACATGACTGGACTAAAAAATGTGATACATTGACATGATGGAATGCTGTTTGACTATAAAAAAGAATGAAAATCTGTCATTTGCAGAAAAATGGAGGACAGCATATGAAGTGAAATAACTGAACTGGAGGATATCATGTAAAGTGAATAAGCCAGGGACAGAAAGTTAAACTCCACCATGTTCTTACTCATATGTGGAAGCTAAAAATAACAAAGTTGATGTCACAGAAGTAAAAAGCAGAACAGAAGATACTAGCAACTAGGAAGAGTACTGGGAAGAAAGGGATAGGGAGAAATTTGTTAAAAAGTAAGAAATTATGGCTAGATAGGGAGAAGAAATTCTAGTGTTCTACACCACTGTAGAATGGCTGTAGTTAACATAGTTTAAAATACATGGAAGATACTGAATGTTTCCAACACAAATGTTTGCGATGAATATGCTAATTACCCTCATCTCATTATACATTACATGCATCCAAGTATCACTATGAACTCTATAAATATGTACTGATATTATTTAATTTTTAAAAAATGAATAAATACGTTGGACAATTGTGAGATAAATCATTTCAACAAATTTGTTACCATGGGACCTCTCAGAGCCTTTACTAAGCTAATGTGCATTATGAATCTCACTTCCAAATCAAGTTGCCAGCTATTTAGCCATTAGACTACAGAACACTAATTAACATTTCCCAGAGCATGTGTTCTTGTGAGATAAATTTTAAATATATATTTTTTTTCTTAATTTTTATTTTCTGGAGTAAATTATTTTTTTAAATTGAGATTTAGAATTTAGTATCAGAGTATCTTGCTTCCCTTATTTACCATAGACTTGCATGTATTGAAGGCCAATTTATATTGGAACGAATCTGCTTTTCCTATATAACTTGGCCTTCAACACATGCCACGCATGAGCTGTTGTATTTATCTGCCTTATCATTCTTTCATCAATGTCAACTCTGCAACTAATATATGCTCATGTTATTAGGTATACTTTAACATTTAACTTGAGAGCCTTTCAAAACTCTCATTTCACCATCAACTTTGGTGGACGTAATAGGATTTTTGGAACGATGTTATTTTACTCAATATTTAGATAATCTTAGAGAAGTTTCTCTTTTTCTCTGAGTGTAAAGTATTCTCATTTGTAAAACAGAGACATACTAAGCAAATTAGAAAATTTTTATGAAGATAAAATGTAGTAAGGTACATGAAAGTATCTTTAATAATGCTTAAAATTAAGTATCTTGTCTTGTCTCCTTGCAAAAATTTCCCAGAGTGTTTACATGCCTTGAACACCAATGCTGAGGAGTTCTCCTCCTCTAAGACGCTAAATTTCTCAAACTGTCCTTTCAAAGGACTTGGTTATCCTTCTGCCTTTTTCATGCTCATCTTCAATAGCATAGTAATCTGTTCCTGTTGATCAGTTCATTTTGGTTTCATTGTATTCTCTGCCTAGGCTGAATTCTCTGTCCAATCCTGTCAAAGATGTATTTGGTCGTATTTTGTATTCCCTTCCCTTCTTTTTCTGCCTATCTTGCTTTGAAGTATCTCCCAACTTGAGTAGATAACTCCTTCAACTTTGGCCAGTTTTATTAATCGGATACAGAGTAAGCTGATCGGTAGATATTTCAATCCATGGATCAATTCCCAGGAATTTTTAGCAGTTTTTTCTTTCTCACTTTCAAATGTTCTGTACCATATTTTACAATTGGAAATTATTATAAATTAAATATTATTTAGGTTCTAGCTAGTAACAACCGAATATACAATCTTTGTTAAATCTTATTTTACCCTATATCCTATATACTTATGAAATATTTTTTCTCTAAAAACAAAAAGGTATCCAGAGAAACCTCTTTCTCTCAAAAGTTGGAATTAACTCTAATAAGTCATATTACCTTCAACTACAACTGATATGTTGGTAAAGTCTGCCAAATTGCTATTTTTCATTTCAACTGCCCAACTCATTCCAGCCACTCTGCCATTTTCCATGACTTTGTAGGTTTGGTTTGAAAATCTCATCCAGGTACCCTTCTTTGAAGGCTCTGTGCCTGGAATTAGAACTTATTTCGTGTTCTCTCTATGCAAATGTTTTAATATAGCATCAATTTTAATTTTTAAATTCCTACTTCTAAGATCTGTGATAAAGTATTTTGAGAGAGTCAGTTGAATACTGAATTTTTCATACTTCTACAATTTCAATCAGCAGTTCACCCCAGTCTTCTACTATACTTCCTTATCAGTGCAATTCTTTATTTTGTAAAACCCAGGATGTTGAAAGTGAACACTGGATGAGCCTGCTCTTTCCATTAATACCCATTCCACAAAAGCTGCTCCCCATTAAAATCAAGTTAGTTAGCTTCCAGAGGACTCCTAATTAACCCTGCAGTTCTTTTTTATATCTTTTTATCTTATCCACACTCTGGTGTGTAAAAATGTATTCTCTCTCTCCTGCTACTTCTCAGTTTCCTGCTGCTCCAACTTACTGCAGTTGTGGTATCGAGATCAAAAAAAGATTTCTTTACAAAAGGAGATGGTGCTATAGATCTTCATGGAACTCTCTAAGGCCAGGCACGGTAGCTCACACCTGTACTCCCAGCACTTTGGGAGGTTGAGGTGGGTGGATCATGAGGTCCAGAAATCAAGACCATCCTGGCCAACATGGTGAAACCCTGTCTCTCCTAAAAATACAAAAGTAGTTGGGCAGGGTGGCCTGCGCCTGTAGTCTGAGCCACTCAGGAGGCTGAAATAGGAGAATCACTTGAACCTGGGAGCTGGAGGTTGCAGTGAGCTGAGATCACACCACTGCACTCCAGCCTGGTAACAGAGTGAGACTCTGTTTCAAAGGAAAAAAAAAAAAAATCTCTATGTGCCAGGGACAGAAAGTGTATATATTTATGTATATGTGAGTGTGTGTGTGTGTGTGTATGTATACACTGCCCATCTTTTAAAGTTCACCATTTATTATAACTCAATGGATAGGCTATTACAAAGATATTTAATTCAGGAACTTTCTATGATTTTTTTTTCTAATCTGCTTCAGATCAGAGTTACTGTAGGGGATGATGGATAAGGAGTAGGATCTAGAGTCTATGACCCGCTTTCAACCTTGGTTTTGCCCTTACAGATTGAGTTTTAACAACTAGTTTATTGAGGCTTCTGTCTGTTCATTGACAGAAAGTAGATAGTAATAGTTCTATTTTGGGGGAGCTAGGGAAAGTTAAATAATATAAAGGACTTACATAGTGCCTCACACAAAGTAAGAAGCAATTCACAAAGATTAGCTGTGACCATTCTATTATTACTAATTACATAAAGGGTCAATACTTTTTTTCTGAGAGATTCAAGATGAGATGCAGAAAATTTCCATGGAATACAAAAATTATAAATAAAACAAAAAGTGTATCATTATACAGATGTTTCTATATACATAACCTATTTCTAAAAAAGATGTGTAAGAAAATAGAAAAAAAGTGTTAACGTCAGAGTGTAGAACTGGGGGAACAGATGACAATGTGGAAAGAAAACTGACTTTCTCTTTATTCTTTGATTTCATCTAGGTATTTTTTCCCCCAGACTATTCACTGAGTATGAATTACTTTAAGTTTTTAAAAGAAGTTAGTTTTTTTGAAATACAATACTAATTTTTTTTTGTCTTCAAAGTCTGTTACTGTCATCAAGTTATAGAGCTACAATCTTCCCTAGAAATATGCTCATCTGTCAGGCCTGCCAACCAAGTCCTGTTGGTCTGGATTGGTAAGTCCTCCTACTAAACACCTCCTGGACATAGTCTTTTCCCACTTGTGGCTTTAAATTCTGTCCTGATAATAAGCAGTGCCAAGGTCATGCTAAGGGAAGAGATGAGCTTTCCACTGCAAGGTCTGAAGAGATGCTAGGACATGAAGGAAATAGTGTACAATATGGAGTCAGAGATAAGAAGGCATTTTAGGAGGAAAGTTGGGACAAAAATACGCATTTTCATTGAGGCAAGAGTTACAGCTGGAAAAGTAAACGAATTGCTGAGTGAGAAAACAGTATAGAAACTTGATAAAGATGCAGAAAACATTTGAGGAGATTAAGGAGACAATAAAAAGAAGGAAAATGAATTACAGAAGGGGTTGGTCAATTGCCATCTTCTGGAGAACAGACAAGATTGTGTGAGTCTGTATCTGTGTGTTCCATTAAATTTCACTGTTAAAGTGTCAGCTCTCTTTACTACTGTAACGTGGTTAACTCAATCAGTGCCTCCCAAATGCCTTCCTCAGATAGTACCTAGGGAACTGGTTAACTATATAAATTATTAAACTCTTTCCCCATTTGTGTAACCTTGGAAATATACACTAAAAATTATAATGAATACATTACCAATGATTTCTAAATGAATATATTGACTCTTTTGTCTCATTTAAGGAGTATTAGAATTATGGCTTTATAAGCTTATTCCCCTAAATGCAGTACTGTCTGAAAGCACAATTAGGAAATCCGATTAGCTACAAAAATTTGGACTGGAAATGAAAGGAATAAAAGGAATTTTTTTTTTTTTTTTTTTTTTTTTTTTTTTTTTTTTTTTTTTTTTTTTTTTTTTTTTTTTTTTTTTTTTTTTTTTTTTTTTTTTTTTTTTTTTTTTTTTTTTTTTTTTTTTTTTTACTTTTCTGTTTTGAAAACCTATTTTCTGCTAGGATTCGTACCTGATACTTTTCATGTATTTTATGTATTCTACTGTATAGATGAGGAACATGACATCCAAAGAGGTTAAGTGACTAAAAACTTTCATTAAAAGAGTGAGAGAATCATGATACAGCTTTTAGCATACTAAAAAAGTTGGTGTTCTTTGATTAGACAGTGCTTCCATTGCCTAGCACAGAACATAGCCTTGGAGAATTCCTCTCATCTACCTCAATCTATTTTCACACTTTAGCAGCTGGTAGGCTATTCAGTTGGTTGTACTATCCTATGTCATTTTACAGGGATGGCGCTGGTTGTCTACGTTTCTCTCACCTTTCCAAAGGCTCCCTATTTAAGATGTAACTTGAACGGCTCTAGGAGGCAGTGAGAAAGAATAAGAGATAGGTAAGAGGCAGTCATTCATTATCATAGAGGGCCTTGAGGTATTTTTCACTTCAATACCTTGTCAAAACTGTCTTGAAGTAGACCTTTTAGGTACTTAATATAATTTATTGACAGCCCACTAATTACAACTTTGACTCCATTGCTCACCTTGTCTTTTGTCTTGTTTGTCCCTGGAGGTTTCCAGGTGAGGTTCTGGTTTTAGGAAACAAGATGCAGAACAATTTAGTCAAGTGACATTCTCCTAGGGACCGGGTTTAAGAGACTGAACTTTAGAGTTCCCTGGAGGTCTCTTCATCTTAATTACAGCTGTTCTTTATTTCCAAATAAACTCCAATGTTTTTCTCATTTTTCCCCTCCTCTTTGTTAAAATTTTTTAGAGATGGGGTCTCACTCTGTCACCCAGGCTACAATGCAGTGATGTAACTATAGCTCACTTTAGCCTCTGCCACCTGGGCTCGATTGGCCTTCCTGCCTCTACTTCCCAAGTAGCTGGGACTACATGCATATACTATCATGCTTGGCTAATTTTTTATGTAGAGATGGGGTCTTGCTATGTTGCCCAAGCTGGTCTCAAACTCCTGGTCTCAAGTGATTCCCACCCACTTCCTTTTATGGGACTTTATAAATGTCTCAAACTGCAAGTCAGATTTTTATACTTGTTTTATTTTTAATTCCCATGCAATCTTCTATTTACACGACTGGTGCTTTAAACCAATTTCCTAATCCGATATTCTTACCTTACTTTCCCTTTCTTTTAAAGAGAATTATAAAAATGTTTCATATGTTCAACACTGAAATGAGACAGTTAATAAATTTATTGTAAAAGTATTCATATCCCAAAGGGATTTGAGGTGCCTTATAAATAATCATATGTACAGAAGAAAAAAATCAAGAGTAGAATAGTAAAGAACATTTGAGGTTAATACCACTCACCCATGTCATTAGGCACTGTACACTTTTACAAACAAATTGTAAACTTGTTTTAGGGTGCCCTAGTAGCAAACTCAAAAAGGGAAATATCAATTACATGATACACAGTATCTTTAACATAAAAACGCCAGCTTTCATGTTATATAGAGAAGAGAGTGTTTTGTGGCACTAAAGACCAAGAGAAATTAAACTCATTGGCCTTCATAAAAGGGACTGAGTTTAAGAGACTGAACACCAGAGAGGGTCTCACTCTGTCACCCAGGCTGCAATGCAGTGATGTCTCAACTATATAGCTCAATGGCCTTCTAAAAGGCCAATGAGATTAATTTTGTTACATAAATAATAGTCCAGTAGACATTTATAGTGAAATGTTGCAAGGAGATTGATAGAGCCGTTTATAATGACTCATGTCTGTGTATCTTGTGATTTCTAGTACAATTCAGGCCTTATTTAAACATAAAATGTAGAGTATTTGGACAACTGATTATAATTTTTTGCAGTGTTACTTCACTTGTATTTTCCTTCACAAAAGAACTTTTGAGAAGAATTTGGGAAGATTAGTTACTACATATTTCTGGAACAACCTGTGTCCTGGCTTAAATTGTTCTCAAAAAGTAGTCGCATGTCTCTGTACCTAAAACGGAATGCAGTTTAAGTTGATTGTGAGTTATAACGTGACCAGAATATCAATGATCTTGTTCATGTAATAAAAGAAATATTTGACTAATGTTACAAATCAGATAGAAGGGAATGGACCATGGTAATAATGACAGATGCCAAATTAAGATTGCCAGGATGATGCAAAAATCAGAAGCAATTTATGTGAATTTCCTCTTTCTTGGAAATACTTATACATTGGCAGGCCACGGTTGATCCATCCTTGTTTTAGTAATCTGAACTAGTTTGTGAATTACCTTTTTCACTGTTTTACAGATTCAGAATGTTACTAGGGGACCTTTAGGAACTGAGTAAGAATTTATTTTATAATCTATTAAGTCACTTCTAAATGTGTCAAATCTTTTCTTCTTAATTATGTCATTGAAGCAACACCATTTAAGTGAAAATTCATCAGAAAAAGTCTTATGAAATGATGTATTGGCAATTTTTAAAATCGAATCAGTCAATATATGTTTTTAACTTTGTATCAGGAAAATTGTCATTTATGTAATAAGCCAAACAGGGGTATAGTTTTTTCTTTTTGTTTTTTATTATGCTTTAAGTTCTGGGATACAAATGCAGAATGTGCAGGTTTGTTACATAGGAATACAAGTGCTATGGTGGTTTGCTGCACCCACCAACCCGTCATCTACATTAGATATTTCTCCTAATAGTATCCTTTCCCTAGCTCTCCCACCCACCAACAGGCCGCAATGTGTGATATTCCCCTCCCAAACAGGGGTATAGTTTTCGTAGTCTGAACTACTAACTGGTGGACATAAAAATGAACTAATCTGAAACGTCTGGATTTATTGCAGTATTGGTGAAAAACTGATCTCTAAAGAATGTCAAGGCTTACTTGGAAACTGTTTTCAGGAATTCCTTCCTCACCCTGTATAATTTCTCAGATAGTGCTTAACATTTCAGGGGAAGAGTGCATTTACATTATTATTTTTCAGACAGAACTGCATAAAATGGATCAAGATTGAAAAGAAACGTTAATGCCCAGTGCTAGCAAAAGTGTAGAGAGAGAGACACTTCTATAGACTTTTTGTTGGAGTATAACCTGGCATAGTCACCTAGAGGGCCATTTGACAGGATAAGAGGTACACAGACTCCAATTCAGCAATTGTGTTTCTACTTCTAGCAATGTATCCTGAGAAAATAAAAGGACAAATTAACAAAGGCATTCATGTAAGTTTTCTCACTGGAGTACTCCATCTAACAAAGAAAAATTAGAAACCATCAAAATACCTAATCACAGGAGCTAATTTAAAAATTGCGATAAATTTAGGTCATAGGTTTTATTAAACCATTAGGAATTTATTTTATATAACAAACATAGGATTATGTTCACAATGTACTCTTATTGAAAAGAGAAATTTATGAAAAGTGCAGACACAGGTTTAAGGTAGTCTGGTCTAAATCTTACTTCTGCTACCAAGTGACTGTCTTAGGGGCTTAGACAGCCCTGGGCATTAGTGTTTTTTTCCACCCTAATTTCCATCAATTATATTCAGTCTATTTAAAAGTAATTTTAGTGCATTTAAATATCATTTTTTGTATGATAAAATGAGGCTAATCAGGTCAAATAATGCTCTGTAAATTTCCCAAACACTTTAAATAAATGCTAGCAATAATGACAATGATGCAAAAACACGCACACACACACACATGCACACACACACACATGCATACATGTACATGCACGCACACACACACTCGCACACTCACATACACACATGTACACACATGCACATATACACATGCAGATATGCACAGAAATGTAGAACTATCAATAGTATCCATAGTAACCTCTAAGAACCAAGACTAGAAGAATTTTATATTGTAGTATTATTGCTTATTTTTACTTCCTATATTTCCCCAAATAGCACACTTGTTTTTAAAAGTTAATAAAGATAAATTATAAAATATGCATTTTATTAAATATTTTGAAATAATATCAGTAAGTTTGGTTTATAAATACATTTTTAAACTTAAAAATACATTATGGTAAATTTCAAAGAATAAACTCTACGGGGAGAATAAAATTTTTCAGCTTATGTTTTTCTAAGGAATTTTCATAAAACTCAATTATCTATTTTCCCATTTCATTACAATCCCCAAAATTCATCAGTTTCTTATAATTACTGTTAAAATTAAAAATGATAAAAAAAGTTACACAAACCTTTCACCATTCTTAAGTTTTAAGATACATAAAGAGCTATCACAAAGAACTTCACCTTCCAAGTATATATTTTCATTTACATACTTTTTAAGGAGAACTGCATTTCCCTTATGAACTTCTGAACTATAACAATGAAAAAGACAATGTTTAACTGTATTTTCAGAAAGATCACCATAGGCTTTTATGTTTCTTTTCATCTGTTATCTATAATATACAGTGTAGGTTTTCAAGAAATATTGAATCTGTACATGACTTTGCTCATCTTTTAATTGGAAATAAAATCAACCAATCCAAACTCCCGTAAGTTATCTACTTGCAAGTTTTTGTTTTCTGTATTTTCTACTTCTTTCTTCATTTTTCTCTCTCCATTCCTTGTCTTTTCTGTCTCAAGAAAAATACAGTCCTTTCTGGGGCTAATGTCTATACTGTACCATAGATTTCATTCATTATGCTTTCTTCTAGGTCCTTATTTAACAATTTCTTTCTCCTCCCTTTCCCTCATTTCTCTACTTTAACCTGAACATGTGGGCCATATACCAATACATTAATTCTGTGATAAATGACCCTCATTTGGCTTGCATACACAAGTCTTGTTGCATAGATATTGGGGTAATTATATGACAAAAGTAGAGCTGTTTTGAAGAAAAAATTTTGTGCTATAATGGAGATTATTCTAGAAAGGAAAATTATAAAATATTCCAGGGAGCAAATGGAGACAGGGCTTTGACATGATGGTAGAGGCAATTTGGGACACCCTCTAGAAAGGTACTAGCATTGGAATGGATTGGAATGAGATACTCTTTTTTGGCCAGAATAAAGCACTATTTGTGGCAGTCATGTTCTAGTCAGTCACAGGAACACTAAATTGGTAAAAACTGAAGCACTGCTCCTAGGGGAAAGATAGCACTGGGTTCCTGCCAGCCTCAGTCACAGTATTTTTATCAACCAATCTATACCTAACCTTGTTTTACAGTTGTTTCTGTTTAAAGATGCAGTATTTAATATACTGTTGATTCATTAACACTGAACTCACAGCCAATAGTGCTGTAACTCCTGCCTGAATGAAGCTTATCTAATGCACATATTTTCTGCATAAAGAACATTAGAGCACTTCATTATGCTTGGTGGCTTTTGTAAGCAGTGAAAAGACCATTAAAAAAACACAACAATGTGAAAAATGTGTCACTAAATTGTCAAAATACTTGTTAATAATATCAAGATTGAAACGGGAAGGCAGAGTGTCACCTTGTTCAGCTCAGCTGGCAATGTGCACTGAGTGACTCAAGGTTTTTACTGCTTTGTGTGTCCACAAATGACCACAAAAGTGCCTTAAGTGTTGGTTTTGGGGTTACCAATAAATAGCAAGTAGGCCAATTTACACATACGAAGATCAACTGTGTATGTGCATACATACACATACATAGATCAACTTTATCTACATGTATACATACATGCCTATCTATATAAATTTTTTTAGTAAGAAGAGTCTATAACACGGTGAAAGTCATGTTCTGGTAGATAGTAATAATTTAACGCCATGTTTAAAGAAGTAATGTGACTACAGACTTCTATACCACTTTATGCATCAGGGCAATCATTCTTACATAAGGTCATCCAGTGTTATTAGATCAATTTCCTAGGAAATTAAAAGTCACAATATAAGAATGCAACATTTGTTTTCTTCCCTGTGAAAGAAAAGTAAAAACTTGGGAAGCTGATTCACTGAGCCAAAAAGAAATATTAGGCTGAAAGGCAAGTCATGAAAGACACCGTCTTTTTTTCCTAAACAGATAACTACTAATGAATGGTTAAATATTTCCACAGGTAGTTATTCTATGTTCACCTTATCTTATGAAAATTATGTATTAGTCTGTACTTGTACCATACATATTTGACTGTTCCCTACCTGCTCCTGTTCTCTTGCAACATGTAGATTCAGGCATGTGACCATATCCTCCTCTCTTTCCCTCCAGCCAGCTTTATCTCCTTTAAATATTGAAGCCCTCAAAAATCATCTTTGGACAAAGTCATAGATCTGTCTCCTGGGCATGTCTTTAACAACCTTGGCTAAATTAACTTCTAAATTGATTGAGACCTGTCTCGGATACTTTTTGGTTTACATCCCATTATCTCGTAAAGCAAAACAGTCTTTGTTCCAACATAAAATTGGAAATATTCAAGTAGTATCATTTGGATTTAGAATTTACATAAACCCTTGAGTTAACCAAAATGTAATTTTTAAATGCATATAAAAAACAAAACCATAGTAAATGATCAAGCAGATCCATTATTATTTTCAGATCATAGCCTGAAAAACGGTAAGAGTGAATTCTGTAGAGCTACGTGTTTCTCAATCTGCCACCTATTAGTTTTGTAGTTTCCTTTGGGAGAGCTACTTAAACTTGTTATACTTTGTCTTGATATTTAAAATAAGAGTAACGATTTATGTATATAATAATTAATACCAGTAGAGTCCTCAGAAAAGTGGCATATAGTTACAACCCAACGAACGCCATTATCATTTTCATTAGCATTTTAATTATTCATACTAATTTTGATGCTGAGGAGACAGAATAATATTTGGCAGCCTTTTATTTGCTAATGTTAAACAACTAAAAAAATAGCTTTTAAAAAGTTAAAATATCTAAATCAATGGCAATTTTTAATTTATATACAATAAGAATCATTTAAATTTTAGGGGTTTCTCACTCCTAATTTTCATTTCTTTACTTTTCACAATGATACCTTAGCACCTTTCAAAAAACATACCCGTATCTTTTTTCTAACTGGTTTCAGGACTATTACCGTGACACCCAGTAAGCTCTCTCTTTAGGTCAGTTCCATTGAGCTGGGTGAATTGGTGGCGTGGTCCAAACTTCACCTCACCCCAATCCTTCTTCCAGCAGGAAACAAAGTCCCCACACAGGAAGCAATGTGTCTTTCAACTCATGTGTCATTTTTGCAGAAGCTTTTCAGACAGCTCCCTTATCAGTGATCTCAGTTTCCTACCCTTTAGGTGGCTGTGGAGTCGTACATGTGCTGCATACAGACAATTTTATTCAAATGAAGTACACTTAAGAGCCTGCATTGTTTAAAGGCCCAATGATTCATGTAACTCCCAAATCAGCACAAATGAGAAGTTCCTGCCTGAATGCAGCAGATGGAAATGGAAATTATAGACTGGTGAGGCACACTATATTGAAGCTTAATGATTTGCATTTCAAAAGTTGGAAGTTCTCATATATACTAAAGGGAAAGAACAATGGGCTATATTAGATAGTTTCAGGTGCTTGTATGACCCGGTGCTATTTAACCTGCCTGAGTGAGCCTCAGTCTTCATTACTGCAGCATTTGTAAGATATCAAGCCTGTTTGAACTCATGTCTTACTAAGCTGCTGCCAGGGTTGAGTGACATGTGGATATAAAGGCACTTCAGAAATTAGAATATTTCATAAATGCAATAATTGTTACATTTATAAAACCTATCACTTTTCTGTTTCTATTTTCATATACACCTTGACTTTTTAAAAACCCTATCAAAGATCTTTCTAGAGGTTACAGTGAACAGGATTTAACCCATAAGCAGCAATGTTAGCAATTTTCAAATTTCTTCGACATGTTTTAAGGTTTACATTTAAATCAGTGACAAGATTTTGTTTTCAGTTTTGGTTTGTGTCTTCTCAAACAGTGTCTCAGGTACTTGCTCTTTGATGAGACACTGTGCAAACATTGAAGGATATTAGAAAACAGAACAGTTTGTTTACCTCAGCTTTTGGTGGTCTGGATAATTTGCACACTGCTTTTCAATAAGCTGGTTTGTGTTCTTGTTTACACAGACTGTGCTATAGCCATTTAAAGTTCAAAATTACTGCAAAAAAGTAATTGATCCTCTACTTCAATATCCCTGCTGTTTCATGAGCTCTCTTACAATTGGGAGGAATCTATTTCTCACTGATGTTGAAAAACATAATAAGGTCACAGCAGGGAGGATTTAGCTTCATTAAAGAACATTATTATAAAAATAAAATGATCGAGGGCAAATTGTTTTTGTCCTTGTGGTACTGTTTCTGCAGATCCACATTAATCTGAGCGTTTAAAGCAACAATAAATTTGTTTTGTCCTCTTTATCATTCACTTCACCATGGTAGCCCCTAGTGGTGGAAGGAGATGCCAACTGCTCACTGCTCACGTTCCGGGGGATTTCTTCCTCGGTGCAATAAAAAGGAGGTAAGCCTCTTTGGAAATGAGAGCTACAGCCTGTCAATAACTCAATTCATTCCTGCTTTTAACATATCAGAATTCTGGTGTCTAGCAAATGTAGATGGCAGCATTATTTAAAAACTGATCGAACAGAGAAATGAATGGAAATTTTGACCCACTCTGGCTTCCATCTATCATGGGTGCCTATAACGCGGGATGACGAAGGAGGATTTGAGATAGAGAATCAGTGATTGCTCTATTAATCTAGGTTAAGTGATACTAAAATCTGACAGCGAATTACAAGTTGCAGGCAGTAAGGCTTATCAATTCATTACTACTTTCAAGGCTCTACCTTGCTTTCTTTTTGCCTTTAGCTCCTGGCAAAGGACAGCCTTTTACAGTTCAATTTCTCAGTTTATTTTTGACTGCTTTTAATTAAATTTGATGGCCTTCTTCTGCACCACTGAAGTTATTGGAGTTGCAAAGCACTTTGCTGTTATAATGATAGCTCCCTTGATGTCTGTTCATTATTAACTGCTTTTCAAAAGTGCAGCTTTCAGCTCTCATTTTATAAATATTTAAGTAACTGAATTTCTATAACATAAATATCTGCACACAGAAGATAGGGGTTATGTTTGCCCATTTAATACATAGTAAAATAAAAATCCCTTTATTGTAATGTTATATAATATTAATTAAAAATGTGTCCTTAATTCATCCTTAATATATACTCTCACATGAATAGTGGTATCTCAAAATAATGATCAATGATTTAAGAGTTATGACTCTCACACGTATAATTAATTCTAGCAAAGTATCTTAGAAAATAATTTTTTATATGTAGATCAAGAAAGTCCTGATTCTTTCTGGTCTTAAGATGAAACGCAGTATATTCAAGAGAATTTACAAATTAAATAATAGTTTTAATGCTCAGGGGAAAAAAATGGCAGACTAAGAATAAAATTAAAAGCCTGTTTTTTTGTTTGTTTGTTTTTAAACAGAGATTGGTGAATTGACAGGACATATCCATCTCTTTTTCTTCTCCGAACTTCAGAAAAATTATGGCAAAATAATTTTTAAAAAGCCAATTTATAGAGGTAAAAAAGAAAACTAAAGATAGTAGAAAAGACAATAGTGTCATTGAGAGCAGCTGACACTGTGTCGGACACTTTCTAACTCATTTAGCCTCAGTAACATACTTATCATTAACTCCATTTTATAAATGAGGAAATGGTGAATCATTAAGCAATTTGCTGATTATCACGTATTCAGTAAGTGGCAAAGCTAGTACTCAAGTCCAGGCAGTGTCGTTTTAAAATCATACACTCAAGCCCTGTGCCATAATTCAATCAATTGTGGAGCACAGGCAGCAGACGGAGAAGTGACTGATGCAGCTGCCTATATGCCCACAGTGTGCAGCCGCCATGAGGAATTAGCAAATCACTCAGACAGACTGCGAGTAGCTGGCCACTTGGAAAAAATGAGCGCTTTCGAAGCCATGAATGAAGTCCGCTTCTGAAGAGGGTAAAACACCTAAGTTCTAAAGTGGTTGCCCTTTCTTCCTCTACAGTGCCCAATTACCTCTCCATTCCCACCACCTCCCTTTCTCTGAATCCCTTGAATCTGAGGTATACTGTTCTGTGAAGAAATTAAACCTGGTAAACATTAGATTTTGATCAGAGCTATTACTGGCAGGTCACATCATCAAGGGACCTATAACCTTTCCCTTCTTGGTTTCTAGAACACCAATTATATTACCCAAGCCCCCATCCTAAAATTCCCTTGTGAAATATAAATGAAGAGCCACAGATCATCAGCCATTGAAGTAAGATTTCAGCATCAGTAGATGAGACCTACAAAAACAACTAAAAAGGACTGAGATAATGTCTAGAATCAAAGAACAGAGAAAAATTACACATAACCAATACTGGAATGAGAAAACAGTATGTGTCATAATAAATCAAAAATGAATGTTATAAAAAAATGGATAACAAGAAAAGTTATTGGAAAAGTATGATAAATAAAATTTAAAAACCAGCAGAGTATAAGACAAACCAAAAACGAGAACATTTTATTAGAACAGGGGGGACTATATCTTTAAAAAATGGCATTGTCGTGAAAGGCAAGAAAAGCTGAAGAGATTTTCCAGATTGAAGGAGACTGTAGAAATGACAACTAATTGCAATACATGATTCTAGGTTGGACCCCATACTGGAGGGAAATCACGCCACAAAGAATTGGCTCAACTGATAGAATACTAGCAGTATGCTACATCAAAGTATTGTATCCATGTTAATTCACTGAATCTTACTACCATACCATAGTTAAGTAAGACTATCTTTATTCTTGGAAAATGCATATTGAAATATTTAGCAGTGAAAGACCATGAAATGTGTAACTTACAAATGATTAAGGAAAAAAAAGGACTCGTGTGTGTGTGTGTGTGTGTGTGTGTGTACAGAAAAAGGAAGGAAATAAGGCAAATGTTAACTCTACAGGTGATCTGGGTGAAGGGTAGTGAGGTGGTGGTGTGTATTTTTACATCTTTTCTGTAGGTTAGAGTTTTTTTCAAATAATTTTTTTTAATGAGTAGAAGAGTAGAAAATAAAAATCAAGAAAATCTCTAAAAGGTTAAAACAAAGACACGGAGATGGAAAATGGCAAAAGACAGGAAAAGGAGAGCAATTCAAAAGGTCCAATGGCTGATTTAGAGAAAAAAAAAAGATTTGTGACAGTTGTAAGACTAAATTATCAATGCATCAATGAAGTTATAGAAGAAAATTTCTGAGCACGCACAAAAAAATCCATGTCCAAACGAAATTAGTTCCACACAGAGGTATATCAAGAAATTCAGAAATGTTCAGAAGTTTCCTACAAAGAAAAAACATACAACAAAACAATTTAAAAAGTAAAACAAGTCAGCTACAAAAGGCAATCAGGCTGACATCAAGTGATGCTTTCATAATAGTGAGCAAGAATAATCTTCAACTTACAATCTCAAGAAAATGCTCAATCAAGTAGACGGAAGGGTGGAGGCAAGCTCTTTGAACATTAGTATGCATCTAAAATGTATACTTCTCATGTGCCCTATTTCTTAGAAAGCTACTAGAAAGTTGTACTTCTGCAAATATGAGGTACTAAAATCAAGGAGAATGAAATGCAATCTAGGAACAAGAAGTCCAACAGAGAAGAGCAAAGACAGAGTTTAGAGAGCAACCAGCGAGAAGGGAGCAGAAGGATGAAAGGCTAGGGAAGTGAAATCTAAACATATGAAGGATGGAACCCAAATATTTTGATTTTGTTTATTTGAAATTTGAAATAGTCAATGACAACCTTATAAACTTCAGGAAAAACAAAGATTATGCTAAAAATGTAAATCTAGAGAACAATATTTACAAAGTCATAATCATGTAAATAGGAAATACTCATTTCACCAGAAACAATACATTGAAAGAATACTGGGAAAAGGGTTCTGTAATTAGAGTACCTGTTCTAATTCCTATGTAGGTATCATAATAGGAAGTTATCGGGTAATGTTTAAAATTGATTAATCAAGATAGTAATACAAGCATATTAAATTAAAAACAATTTAGGTAATTATCAAAAGAACCAGATAAAATAGCTGAATGTTGCTTTCTCTATTCAACAGGATGATAGCACAGAGAAGTTTCAAGCTAGCTGCCATTATTCTGTTGCTGTTATTATACCTCTTAATACTATCTGATTACTAGATCATGAGCTCCTATTTATAAAAATAAATTTTAAAGTTAGAACAATTCATATTGCTACAAAATCCCTAAAGTCATTTCAGTAATACAGTACACTGATTACACTTTCCTTGCCCAAGTTCTTTGTTTAGAAAATTTTTAAAAGAAACATGGTTCCGAGTTATATATAGCATGCTTTTGAAATAAAAACCATCTCCTATCAAAAGGAGTTTTTAAAAGAGCCTAGATGTTGGTATTGTCCTTTGTATCTCTAAAAATAATCGCTTTAAAAATTAGGATATACCTTTTGACATATTTGCAAATCAAAGTTTTGTGGATTTCAGTACAAAGGCATACCATGTATCTCTACCTTTTATGAAATATGTTGCTACTAATGTTAAAAATATGTTTGAATGAAGCACCTCCTGTCCTTGCTTTTAACTCTTACCTAGAGTGCATGAAATAGGAATCACCTCATGTGTTAGTCATAGAATTTGTAAATTTCCACAAATAAAATGTTTACGATAATTTCTAAATAGTCAATATCCAGTAGCAATACCTTTGACTTTAGCAGCTGGTATATAATGGTCTATATTACAGTGTTTATATTGTAACTAGTATATATTTAAAGATAGTGTTATTTAACTATCATAGCAGGTTGTAACACTAAAAAATTAAAGTATCACATATCTACAATTAGCTCACAAATTTTAGTGGCAATGATCGCTTATTATACAATAGAAAGGCAGTAATTGCCCATGTGCTGCCTAAAAATGTGAGGAAGTTCTTATTACAGGGTCAGATGAAATTGTTGCCTTATTAAATAGCAATTCACATACTTCCTTTTCCAGGAAAACAAAACTGTCTATATTTAATACAGTCAAAGTCGAGCTTCTAAGGTAGTCCATCATCTCTACCAGGCATGGATCTAAGGAATAGAAGGGTGACTGCTGAATTTTTGGTAATTAAAAAGATTCTAAAAAACAAAACAAAACAAAACAAAAAGGTTCTATACTATATAATCATTGAAGAGTGATTTATGGTTTTGGATAACTAAAAAATTATTTGCTTCACTTCACATTAGTTTTTTTTAAAGCATGTTTTTTATTATTATAACAGTAATATTAAATATAGTGGTCTTTTTCAGTTCTTTTTTCAACATTCAGCAGATGACAATACTGTTTTTTTTAAAAACTCTTCTACCTTAACCTACCTGCATTTCTAAACTGATATTATTCCTTTTCTCACTCATTTGCTAAATTCTAACGTCCATGTCTCAAAGTTTATTCTAGCATCTTTTTTCCTTTTATCTTTGTTTCACTATAATGCTAGATAGATAATTACTTGTGAGAAAGGATCTCAAATCTATGTACCAAGCTCCACCTTTTTTTTTTTTAATTAGGGTCTGGCTTTATCACCCAGGCTAGAGTACAGTGTCATGGTCATGGCTCACTGTAGCTTTGAACTCCTGGGCTAAAGAGATCCTCTTTCCTCATCCTCTTAAGTAGCTGGGAGTACAGGTGGACAACAACATGCTTGGCAAATTTTTAAATTTTTGGTAGAAATGCTGTCTTTCTGTGTTTCCCAGGCTGGTCTAGACTTCCAGCCTCAAGGGATCCTCCTGCTTCATGCTCCTAAAGCACTGAGATTACAGGTGTTAGCACTGAGCCTGGTGAGTTTCTCATGTACGTTTCAGTCTCCTACTTCTAAATTCCATTGTATATTTACCTGATATTTTCCCACCAAGTCAAGCTCTCAAAAACTCAGTATGAGCAGAAGAAACATGAATATTTTTTGAGAATGATAACTGTATGATAGTGCAAACAAAAAAGGAAGATATAAAAGAGGCTGTGAAAGAGGACTCAGATCATGGAACAATGTTTTCTTCAGGAAATACAAGTTGAATGCAAGCCACAGAGGAAAAGAACAGAAAAGGGAAAGAAAAAACAAACTCAACTTAAAATTTTGCTGAATGTGAAGATAATTTTATCTTTAAAATAACTGAGAAATGGAAGAAATGAAAACTGTAAGCTTCAAATATGTATGTCTTATTGTTGACAAAAATGATAGTTGAAAGCTAAAGTCAAAGTTTCTAACTAGGGTTGAAGTGAAGATTTCAAGAAAATTTTTAATAAAGATCTACAGATGCCAGTGCTTTGATAAAGCAAAGGTATAGTTTATCCATTAGCATTAGTTTAAAAAGATAAAAGTCACTGAAATAAAATTTGTATTTTAAGATATACATTTTCAGCATCATAAATTGGAATTTCATTACAAATGAAAAAAGTTTTCCTGTAATACACCGAGATTAGTTGTAATAGTTTCAACAACTGTTGATTTGTAACCTAGAGACTATTAGTGTTGTGGGAAGTTAAATGTAATTAGTTATTGTAGGAAAAAGTGCTCACTGAAGTTCATATTTTATATACCTTAGGAGATTAATTTTGCTTATTAGTTTTGTGATATTTAAGCACTCCTATAAATGTGACATATTTGGGAATCACCATTATATACTTAACTAGTATAAAATATTGAGTATTTCTGTATTAAGTTACTTGTGATTTCACTGGGGGTGTAACACAATGTAAACTACACCCACTGCTGGAGGAGGAGCATGAAATAAAGAAAAACTCTTTGGGTGAACACTTAAGACCCACCTAAATCAATCTCGGTGCTTTCTTTACAGAGTTAGTTTCCATTACTACCCTTTATTATGAAAACATTGCTAGCTGTCCTTTCCTAAGTGTCCTCTACATTCAAACTCATTATTTGTGTGTGTACTGTTTCCAACATCTGCAATGCCATTCCCAGCACACACATCTGCCCTATTAGATTTATATGAAATTCAACTTCCCTCAAGAAGCCTTCTCAGTTGCTTTAACACAAGTTAGTAGTCTGTCTTCTGGAAAACAATTGGTCTTTGATCTCTCCTTATCCTTTAGCACCAAACACTAATAGTATAGTTATTTAAAGGAGAGTGTGTGTGTGTGTGTGTGTGTGTGTGTGTGTGTGTGTACATAATAACATAGTATTTAGTAGTATCTAAATACAGTTGGCATCCCCTATGATGGATGATATATTACTTGATGAAGTATATTATTAATATCTGTATTTTCCCACACATCTAGTACAGTACAATGTTCATAGATTTTTTAATACTGTTTGAAATATTCTATTTTTCTTTTGTCATTGAGAGCCATCCTTTTCAGAGTCAGCCTGATTTTTCCAGCTGTAGCTTATTTTTGTGTCATTTGCATTTTCTTGAGTTTTGTGAATAAAAGATACAGAGAAAGAAAATGCAGTTGAGAGGTTGGTAAGTAGCAAGCTAATTCACCCAGATTTTACTACATATTGTTTGGAAGTCTAAGTTGTTTGAGTACAACATATAATTTGTTTTTATGTATTCTAGGCATATATTCTTAAATGACTAACAAACTCCACTTCATGTAAACAACTTTTCATCTTCTGATCGTTTTCAATATTTTATTGTATTTCAAAAGTATTATAGTGCTCCAGAAAATACAATGTCAACTGTTAAAATTCAACCTGACTATAGTTGTTGGCAATATTAAATAACTTTTGTTGCTGCATGATGTTAGTTGCAGCTTACATTTCAGATCATGGTGTGTTAATACTACATGGTTAGAATTAATTTCCAGATCAATGAATCAATGCTATCTTAATATTCTGTGTCTTTAGTTTTCACTACATTTATTTTGTGAGTGGATTTCATAAAAGGACATTGCTTTCTGTTGCCAACCTCGTTATCTTGGGTTTTTGTCCAGAAACGAATTCCTTTTGTTATCAAAGGGCAGAGAGAACACCTTATGAACTACTGAACCATGCTGATTTGATGGGCAGGCCACTTACATTAAAGTGAAAAGGAGGCAAATACGTCAAGATCCTTTACACAAAGTAAAGAGACATTGTACTATGGGAACCATCACCACGAAGACAGACTCAGTGCCATAAAGTAGAAAAATGAGTAACATGGAAAAATCCACTGCTACTAACATTATTAATATATTAACTAATCTGAATATTTTGTTTGTAAACTTGACTAGTGATTGCTGACCTTGTATTTGGTGAAAGAAAATAAAGAACAAAGTTAATTCTGCACCTAATTCAGTAGCAGTCACCTCTCTCGCTATACACACACACACATGCACCCACATACACAATTTACATTATGGAAGAAAATTTACTTTTTTTATTTTTCGAAGCCACTTATTTTCTCTAAACTTGATGCTTTGGTAACCTGTCTATTATTTTCACTTGGTAATACCAATTAGTTTTCACACCTATAAAGTGCTTAAACATTTACACTTGTAAGGGGCTTTCACAAATATATTAGTTGATTCATAAAATGGAGACAATTTAGAACAAATAAATGATTTAAGTCTCAGAAGTTTGAAGAGACTTACATGCTCTGGTCTGTGTAACTCATATATAGCGGAGTAGATATTCGAGCCTCAGCAATGGATACCCTGTCTGCCTACTACACCTATTTTACTATGTCACTAATTCTAAACTCTAATTGCAATCATTTCTTTCTGTGATCCTTCCAGTTTCCACTGAATGTTTGTCAGGTCCCACATTTATGATGTGTATTTTGGGGGAGAACAGCAGAAGAATGAAGAATTATCAAGAGTAAATTCACTAATTACACAGAAAGAAAAGGAGAACAATTAATACGCTCATTCATAAACTTGCTCCTTCTGACCATTCAGGATAACTTGAGACTACTCAATCAACATGGGCAGCCCTTCATTTACACCTCTCACTATCAAAGAGTATTGTGCTTTTTGAAACTTGATAATGGGGAAGGCCAGCAGAGAAAACGCTTTTGGTTTTTTTTTTTTTTTTTTTGAGACAGAGTCTCGTTCTGTCGCCAGGCTGGAGTGCAGTGACACAATCTCAGCTCACTGCAACCTCCACCTCCCAGGTTCAAGTGATCCTCCTGCCTCAGCCTCCCAAGTAGCTGGGACCACAGGCATGCGCCACCACGCTCAGCTAATTTTTGTATTTTTAGTAGAGACGGGCTTTCACTATGTTGGCCAGGATGGTCTCTATCTCTTGACCTCATGATTTGCCCACCTCGGCCTCCCAAAGTGCTGGGATTACAGGAGTGAGCCACCATGCCTGGTCAAGAAAACACTTTTAAGGAAGTTTCTGAAAGAGACAGAACCTGGATGAAGATGAATTAATTTGGGAGAGTTCCCCTAGGAAGTTTCAATTTCAAAAGTTACATAGAGCTACGCGATGAACGTGGTCTACTTGTACAGCACATCATGTTCAAAAAAGAGAATATGAGTTATGAGTTATTTTACAATTACAGCTGGGCTGTTCTCTTTTGTCATAGTACTGCTCTAGATTTTGGATGACACAAGTCACAATTTTATGAGGACATCCAGCGGTAACAGACAGTACTCATACTCGAGGTTATACTCATTTACCACCGAGTTCAGGAGTCACATACTCAGTCTGTAGGGAAACAAAACACAGAAACAAAACACAGAGCATAGGAAGTACTGTGAGATAAAGCAGAGCTATAGAAATGCTCCACTTAGGGCTGGGAGCTCCCGAAGAGTCTTCCTGAAGAAGATACACAAATGAGACCTCAAGGGAGGAAGGAAAAACCAGACATCAGTACTGGAAATAGTTTAGGATACCTGCAGTTCATTTGGTATACTGATGTAGTACACAATTAGAGTGCGGATTAGGTTAGAGTCACAGAAGTGGGAATGTCGAAGCCACGGACACAGGTGAGACCATTCAAAGGGAATATGCACTGAGAGTAAGAAGAGCCAGAATGAACCTGGAAACCACAGTCTAAAGAAAGAACTGCAGGAAAAAGAAGAAGTAACTTTCAATATTTGATGAAGAATATATTTTCTTGTGATTATATAATGGTGTAATTTTTATTAAAAATGCAGTATTTATAAAGTTTAAGTGTATGATAAAAGATAGCACTGACTATATCAAAATGGTTATTCTGCTTAAGCTTGACACAAATACAGTATTTAAATTTATGAAATATGTATTATTTATACTTTTCCACAAAATGAAGTGTAGCAATATAAGTGAGCATGTTTATCCATTTAAACAGGTCAACTTTAATTATTATAAATACTATTAAAAGCACATTTCTGTATAGTTACCCTTAAAGGCCTTACTCAAACTTCATTCATTTAAAAGGAGTTTGCACACTTACTAAATAAGAATGTTTTATTTTTTTATTTTTGAGATGGAATCTCGCTCTCTTGCCCAGGCTGGAGTAGAGTGGTGCAATCTCAGCTCAATGCAACTTCCACCTCCTGGGTTTAAGCAGTTCTCTGCCTCAGCCTTCTGAGTAGGTAGGATTACAAGTGTGTGCCACCATATCTGGCTAATCTTTGTATTTTTAGCAGAGACAAGGTTTCATCATCTTGGCCAGGCTGGTCTTGAACTCCTGGCCTCATGATTCACCTGTCTTGCCTTCCCAAAGTGCTGGGATTACAGGCGTGAGCCACAGCACCCAGCCAAATAGGAATTATCTTGACTCTCCCATGTTCTTATTTAAACAAGAGTTTATATTTTTCCTTAGTACAAGATAAAAATATATTTAAATATGTTTTACTCAAATACAGAAGTTTACTCCAATTCTGTATAATTTAACATCTTAAAAATATAGTGACTATTTCTTCATGACCTCATTCTTCTTCTATAATCCTTTTTTTATGAAACAATTTCAATGACCATTTTCAAAATTAGAATTTTTCTTATAAAAAAATTTCACTGTGAAAACAGCTTAAAAATACAGAATTCAAAATAAAATTATTATATAGATCTTTCATCTTTTCTGTCTATATACACATAAAAGTTATAAAGACATTTTAACCTGATTTCCAAAATTTAAATATATGCCTGCTCCTTCTTTCATGTCAGAAGTATTTTTTCTCAAGCATGTGCTTTAATAGTTCTGTAGAATTTTACTATTAGAAAATAATCTTTTGTAAGTTTTATACAAGTATATACTTGGGCTATTTATTAATTTTCACTAACATTAAAATGACTATAAAAACCTTAATTTTATTTAAATATTTTTAGACATTCCAAATTATTTTCTTACAGTAAATCACAAGATACAGAATTGTTGTTGAGAAGGGATTAGGGTATTTGATACATAGACCAAATACTTATTGCATGTTTCTTGTATCTGTTTTATAGCATTTGTCCTAGTAGTGTTAAGTTTATCTCCCTTACTATTCCTTGAAACCACAGAAGACAGATTTCATGTGAATTATGCATAAGTTATGTGGAGGCCTACCATGCAGTTCTTACAGTATATAAAAGTCATTTTAAAAAATAAGCTGTGTAATATGTATATGTCATTCCCTAAAACATTACTCTATTCAATTTATCAAAGTTTCATACTAATGTCTCTACATGATGTGATGAATATATTCTGGTTATGGATTCCTGAAGGCACAGACTCAGAGAGGATCATAGTTGGAATTGGAGGCAGAGTTCTTACCTCTTGTAATGTTAAGACTGGGAGTTGAGGAGTCTTTTCAGTTACGGATTATCTGCCTTCCCTTATTGCCCAACTCTGGAAGTGACAAAACCTGACGTCTTGAAGGGTTATGCAGCCCTCAGGTTATTACCATTAAGGTGGCACTGAACAATGTGCCAGTTGAAATGCTTAATGGTAACTCTGGTTTCCCACTCTTGATCAGGACTACAAACAGCTTTCACACTTACGAAGTTTCATCATTTACTGTACTTGTAGCTCAGGTATTTTGATCCTCAGTTCAGAAAGAAATCCATTCATAGTTACCTATTCTACAATTTGCAATTAGGTGGATTAAAAAGTATATGCATTGACTTAAAGACACTATCAAATTTTAAAATGATAATCTTTTAAAGAAATGCAGTGTCTTTATATTTTGAAAGAGTAAAACGCTGATTGAATTACATCATTAATTCTGTAGATAAACATCCTAAAGACACACCTTGTGTCGTGGAAAACTAGCAAACTCAGTCATACTGAACTTACCTGGAGCTGAAGCCCATCGCTTCCCTAGGTGCTGGTGCCAACATGCTGTCAGTCAGATACCTCTAACTGGAATCTCACAGGCCAGGAACCGCTTGCCTTTTATTTCTACCTGGAAAAAATATATAGTGTCAGTCATTTTTTTTCGTGTTCCTTGAAGCATTTTAAGATAGTCATTATGTTATCTTTTCCTGTCACATTAGATACTCACTTATCAGAATGCTCAATGCAAAGGAAAGAAGCACAAACTCTTCACCTCTATAATTTACACCTGAGTGATTAATATAGCACCTGTATAAGTCAAGGGGACCATCTATATTTTATCTCCTATAAAATGTTCCTTATAAAAGGTTACTTATTATTGGAGCACAATCAATCCTATCCATTTGGTTTAAGTAATTGATGTGTTAATTTACAAAGCCATTTTCTATATAGTGTCCTTGCAAACGGTAGATCAAAATACATTTTTGAACTCCAGAGAGAAGCTGATGTTGAAAATAATTCATTTTCTGAGTTCCTTTTTTTTTTAACCATGAAAAGGAATCTCAGTAGGAAACAGAATGTAATAATGCAATTCCTTTAGTTTTATGCCTGTGCTCTTTTATATTTCTCAACTTGGGAGACACTGATGAAGAACACTGATGTTTTCTCAAATGCACCAGAGTATTGCTACCATGCACTTATGACAGAAATAGACAGTTTGACCCCATGATAAAAATTATTGGCTTGACAAAAACCACAAAGCTGGGCTCCTGTATGAATGGAGTGTGCCAGGTGGGGTCTTCAACTGCCCACAAATAGAGCTACTGACCTTTAGTATTTTAGTCTTGCTCTAGTTTGGTATACCACTAGATGGTTGTAAGGCACTCTAAAAATTCAAGAGATGCAGCAACTGTTGCAATCTTTATGTGGTTTGTTCAGTCTTCGCTTTGTCTGTGTCCTCCCCTCAAGATTTGGAGTTTAGTGCTGAGCTGAATTCCTGATGAAGATCCTGCAATTTGCTTACCTCCTTTTTGATGCTCACTGCTTATCTGAATCTCCAAAACCACAACTGACCAGGTCAATAAACCCTTTTTCTTGATCTACCTGCCGAAGTACCCATTTACCTCTTGTGTACCTACTTGGTATTAATGGCTTGTTTGGATCATCACCTGATGCGTGGTGACACCCTCTATGAATCATGTGGCTCCATGTATTTTACCAAATGCAGTGAAATCTGTCTTGTGGTGTCAATCTTGGAACCACTTATTTTGTTTCATCTTGCTATTATTCATTTAGTTTAAGAGTTTTTTCTATGCAGTATGATGTGAAGGACTCAAACTCCCACCAGTATTGCTTTATGTAACTCAAACCTTAAGAGCAATTATCATTCTCTCCTTGGAGCCCTTTTTAATCTCAGATTATTCTAGAATCTACTTTATCGCCTTCATTTCTTCTGCTACTGCCACAATAGACTTTTGTCAGTTCTCACTTAGATAATAACTTCCTGAATATGGATCTTGTGCCAGTTGAAAACAGATGGTGCTTTTAAATTAGGATAATTTGGATAGAGCTTAATAAAAATCCCATTTACAAAAGTGTGGGCTCTATGCAGTAAACCACAAGCAACGTGTGATGGAGCTGATACCTCATCTAGACCTGCAGGGATGAGGGTAGGGAGCAGTTACCAACATCTAGGAGTCAGACATGAAGAGAGGGCCTCCTGGAGAGGAGCAGTGATGTTAGTGTGGGAGTTACAGGTAGCATAAGATGGCAGCACAGATCGAAGTGTGAGGACAAACCCCTCTCCATCTTCTCCCTTCTCTGGTTGTCTAGACTACTTATGGGACAAACCTCACTGGAAGCCCAAGTCCTTTGGAGCCTGTTGATGAACTCCATCAGGCTAGTTGCCAGGGTTAGGGAATAGGATGGAAAAAGATAAAGAGTGACTCGAAAGGAAAAATAGAAGATATTTAGTTGACACTCTTTTTCATTTAAGAGAATGGGGTTTGAAATCAGATTTGAGTCGTACCTCCATCTAGATGTATAATTCTAGACAAATCACTCAACTTTCATAAATCTTGCTATCATTATCTGTACAACAGAGAATACATTTTTCAGAGTTTTGTTGTTAAATTACATAACATACCTAGAGCCCATAATAATATTAGTAAGAGTGGCAGTAGCTCTCCTGTCAAATACAAAAATAAATCAACACACACTAATATGCTCCAGTCATGCTGAGTTCTTCACTACTTGTTCTAATTGGTCATGTATTTTCAAACTTCTGCACTTTCATAAGGGTTGTTCCCTCCAGTTAAGAATGATTTATCTTCCTACGTGTCAACCCTGGTTTGCCTAGAAAACTTACTCATATTTTCCAATCCATGAAATATGATCTGAAGGGTTTATCCAGGTTTTTAAATCAAAAAAAGGTGACCATTCCCTCCTTGTTCTGTGCTAGCAAATAGCACTCCACTAACCATTTAGACTGGGAGTGGCCAATCTTTTGGCTTCCCTGGGCCACACTGGAAAAATAGTATTCTTGGGCCACACTAACACTAGTGTAAGAACATACACTAACATGTAACACTAGTGTAAGAAGATACACTAACACTAATGATAGCTGATGAGAAAAAAAATTACAAAAAAAATCTCGTGTTTTTCATGTTTTAAGACAGTTTATGAATTAGTGTTGGGCTACATTCAAAGCCGTCCTGGGTCTCATGTTACCTGTGGCCCATAGAATAGAAAGGTTTAATTTAGATCATGCCTGGCTTCCTATCTGATCATGAGGGAAGAAAAAAGCTATGTCTGACAGATTTTTATTCTCAATAGGTGGTTCACAGCCAGGTTCTTAGTATTCAAAAAACAAAGTTAATGAATAAATCTATTTTTTTTTAAGACAGTCTGACTCTGATGCCCAGGCTGAAGAGCAGTGACATGATCTCAGCTCACTGCAATCTCTGCTTCCTAGGTGCAAGTGATTCTTACCCAGCCTCCCAAGTAGCTTGGTTTACAGGTATGCACCACCACACCTCGCTAATTTTTATATTTTTAGTAGAGATGGAGTTTCACCATATTTGCCAGGCTGGTCTTGAACTGCTGACCTCAAGTGATCCACCCACCTCAGCCTCCCAAAGCACTAGGATTACTGGTGTGAGCCACCACTCCAAGCCAATGTGTATAAGTTTGTCACAACTTAAGGAAAGAGTTCAGTAACTTTATTCCTCTTTTCCGAAAGAGCAGATTGGCCTGTGACAACTGATGCATGGTGGAGAGTAGAATGACTCAAAGAAGAGGTTCCCAAAGGCAATACCAGTCATTTTATCATTTCTCTGGGCAGTCTTGCTGGAAAATTCATTCATTCCAACGTCGCCAAAAACACTAGAACTAACTGATTTCCAGAAGAGAAATCAGTAGTTACTAGCTAACTATGACAACAAGTATTTCTCTATCTAATGTATTTGAATGATTTAAAATAAAGAGTTGAACCTCCAACATTTTCTGAAAGCCCAGCCAAAAGTTCTACCCCACAATTGTTTAAAAACTTTATTCTGTTTTGTGACTAGGTAATGAATTCCTGTGAGTCATGAATCTACGCCTCAGGAAACAGTGCATAGGACAAAATCTTAGTCTCACACTTGCCTCCATCCTCCCCATTTCCCACCCTCACCAAAACCACACTGATTGGCATCTGTGTCCTTGCAAAATTTCCTTCTGCAAATATAAATTAATAGGACCATACGTATATTCTTATTCTCCACCTTCTTTAAAAAAATAATTTCATGCTTTATCAATTTTATGGGCCTTGCTTTTTTCACTTAAATTAAATTAGGAGGTGTATTATATCAGTAAATAAAAAGCATCTTCATCATATATTCAGCTTCATGTTTTTCTATTTTTCTGATATGCCATAATCTAACCAGAATTCTCCTGAAAATGATTTTTAAAAACCCCTTTACCTATTAAAGAAATAATAAGTTACTATTTATTCATGAATTTGTATATAAGAGATACATTTGTAGAATAGATTCCTATCAGTATGTGCAGGAAGGTCACAGGACAAATGAATCTGTAACTATCAGATATAGTGCCCAATTTCCTTCCTTGAAAATCAAACCAGTTTGTGCTTCAACCAGCAATCTACAAGATTGCTAGGGTGGGCCAATTTCTAGAATTTTGCAAATCTGATAGGTGAAAAGTTTTATATCACTGCATTTCAAATGGCATTTAAAAAATTGTAAGATAGGTTGAGCATGTTTTCATAACATTTAAAGGACATTTGAGTATTTTTTTCTGTGACTTTTCCGTTAATAGCTTTGCCATTTTTTATCCAAGTTGCAATTTATAACATTCTTTATTATCCTATGCATTTTCAAAATGAATGAAAGCCATTAACTACATCAGCAAAACATTACTGTTTTGAGTTTTTAAAGCTTTTATCCCAAACTTTTCTTGCAATCCCATACATGAAAGCTGAACAGCACAAAGAGGTGCCACAGTGCCCTCTGGTGGCATTGTGCTCCATTGCATCTTCCCTGCACTAACTTGGGGCAAAAGCTAAAGTTGGATAGAGCTTGATGTCAGTCTTGCATAGGCTGTTAGCCTAACCAAGTCTCCTTGGTCCTGAGACAATGTGGTAGTATAATCATACTCAAAATGGAGAAATATTAGATCTGCTTTAATCCTTGAAGAACCAGGTGAGTGCCTGGAACTTGTTAGATGTCCTAATAGGCAGGATTTACCTCCTTCCTATTTGTTGTAAAAGATGGCCTTGGAATATTTTGTTAGTGGGTTAAGTGGAAGTTTGTTCTAGACAGTCAGGCTCTGCTTCATTCTTCCCTGTACAGTAGTAAAATTAAAAGGGTTATCATCACTCTCTGGAATTCTGAGTATTCAAAATATCACAAAGTGAGATCAGTAAGAAGTTTGAAATTCATTCATTCATTCCCAAAATAACTGGAGTACTATATTTAGTGTTCTAAGTATTTGTCATTAATGTTATTGAACAAATTGACAAAAATTACTATCTTCATGGAGCATATCTTCTAGTTGGAGGAGACAATGAACAGCAAACATGTAATTAAGCAAATAATATGCTATATTAGAAGATATTAAAAGATGTGGGTTTATGGCTGTTGAATGGGGATATTTTAATTTAAAAGAGAAAAAGTATAGTCATTTCAAGAAAGCAACATCTGAGTAAGAATTAAAAGGACGTACAGAAGCTAATTGTGCAGTTCTCTGGAAGAAGAGCCTTCTAGGAAGTAGAAACAGCCTTATGGCCATAGCATGCTTGGTAAGTACAGCAGACAACTGTACAATCCCTTTTAGGAGTAAAGGATTCTTCTCCCAGCTGCTGGAGTGATGCTGGACTGCTAGCCCCAGCTCTCACCCCAATCTGCAAATTGCCTTAAGCTGTCCATGCTACTTCACCAAGGTCTCACTAAAGGGTAGCCTGAGCCCCATGACTGGTAGATGTAGAGGAGAAAGGCCTAGCCTGTTAGCCACAAGATAGAAAAGCTTCTTTTTTTCTTTTAAACCTCTTTTCTTTTCTAATCACACTTTGATGACCTCATGTGATCTCAATGCTTATAATACCACCTATATCCTAATGACTTTCAAATTTATGCTTCCAGGCATACTTTCCCTTAATCTCAGATTTATTTATCTACCTCCCTATTAGTTCAAATACCAAGGAGGGTGCTAGATTGTAATCAAGGTAATTTGAGAGGGGAGAAATTAGAGTACCTACACATATTATTTTCATGCACAAATAGAACTTTTCTTAAACTCAACTAGATTTATGTTGAAAAGCAAACCTTAATACAGTTCCAAAAACTGAAATCCAATAGACCATGTTCTCTGACCATGATTAAAATAAGTTAAAAATCATAAACAAAAAGCACACACACAAAAATAAACATACCTGAAAATTTTTTAATTTTTGGTTATTTACATTTGTAAATAACCAAAGCAGTTAGAAAATTTAAAGATATTGTACAGTTTAAAATGATACAAATTAAATGATATAAAAACTACCGTATGTTAAAACTCGAGGAAGCCTTTCAGATCCTTTCCTACTTGTCATCCTTCATTTTCCCAAGCTGGATACTGTTTACAGAAGAGTGCTTTAAAAATCTGCCATGCATACTAATCATCATCTTGAAACTTCTTTCTAAGACAGTATGGCTTTGTGCTTATTTTCTTCACTAGAATACAAGCAGCTTAAACACAAGCAATTATACATCTTCCTCATTCCCAGCACTTGGCAAAATACCTATAAAATAGGAGGTACTCAACACTTGCTTATCTAATGATTGGGTAAAATGAATATATGGCCAATTAACCGTATTACAATAAATATAGTTGAGAGATCACAAACTGCTATGTATGGCTGAAAACATTTAGCCCAGCGGTGGGATGTTAGAGCTTGTAAGTTAAATTGTCTTGAATGAATTAAAAAAATAACTCCTTTTACAAAGTGCTGCAAAATAAATCTACAGAAAGAGTGCAGGGTTCAATAGCTGCTTGTCAGTCCCCAAAAGGGATCCACTTCTAAGGCTGGCTGTGACTTTTTGCCTGGATATTACCAAGGCACATTCTTCTTCCAAAAGGAAATATTCTTTCCTTATTGCAGGTCTCCAAGCCACTGCTCCCCCAACCCTCCTGCATTAATACTGGCTTCTGGGAGGACAGCTTGATCAGAGGAAAAACTGGGAATTATCTCACGAAATACAGAGACCCTCTAATGCAGTAACGGACATCTAAGCTCTCAGAGCACAAATGTTGTTTTATTTCAACCTATACCTAAAACATCAAGAGATTTTCACGAGAAAATTAAAGCAAAAACTCAAGTGGTTCCAGTGAAACTTAAAATCTGCTTTAATTGAAGTGCGGCATTACGTGAAGCAGAACTATGAACATGTGCTGACACATTATCATTTTATAATGCAAATGACAGACTCAATAATGATTATATATATTAAAATCCCAATTTTGGAAGCCATGCATAGAGTTCTATTTGCTTGTGAATATCAGAAAATGCCTGATAAAACTGAGATTTTTATCCCAAGAGCCCTAAAGTGCCACAAAGGAAATGATCTTTTTAAAAAATAACTTGGAAGAACTGAAAAGTTGACACGTTCCTTTATCATGTATTCCTACATATACAAGAGGCTTATTCAGTAGAATGAGTAGTTCAACTATACAGATACTTTCTCACTCAGTTTTCAGTAAGGAACCTTGGAACATAATGGTAGATTTTAGGTATCCCAATTCTTTTCTTGTTATACTTAACATGTGCTCTGGAGATTAAAAAAAAAAATGGCATGTAGGTAGTGAAAGGTCAAGTTAGATTTTCATTCTGATTCTTTGTTCTACAGACTAAAATACTTGAAGTTAGCACTGTTGTGAGTAGTTCATCTTCCAAGACACTTTTTTTTTCCCTGTAACATGAACCTAAAAAAAAAAAGATCATAAAATGATGGTGCCTTCTAAGATTATTTTGTTAAACTGGCCACTCCTGAGAGTGAATATATCTATTTTTATACAGAAGTTAAGATTTGTTTTCTTCTTGACTTTATCAAGGGAGATAGATGAAGAAAAGTAAAAATGAAGACGGACGAAAAAGCAGAAAGTGCAGAATATGAAGAGTAGTCAAAGAATTTAATTGTTGATTATAAAATGTGTTACATTTGTTTGCCTTGTGGAGGCCTGCTCGTCATTCAGGACCCTATTTAAAGTCACCTTCCTTGTAAGATGAGGCTATCCTCCCTAACGCACAGGTTTTATGCTATTACTATACTTATGAACCACACTGCCATTCTCTGTTAACATGATTTTCACTGTACTTCAAATTTTTTAAAGTAAGACTATTTTTCCTCATTAGATTGGGATACTGGAGGAAGGAAAGTGTACTCCTTATTCCTGTCACTCTTTTCTCCCCAGATCCGGCCTCACCCTCCTTCACTCCCAGTATCAAACAACATGCCTGGAAGAAAGGAAGTCTTACTGAATGTTTGGTGAATAAATGGCAGATGATGAACATTTTAAAAATGTAAGACATAAAGGATAATAAAAGCTATATTTTGAGGTAAGTTAAAAGTCAAATAGCTGCAAACTTTTAGGCTCAACTCTTTGGTGACTGGTTTATTTATCTGATGACACAATATTCTGCTAAACCTTTTTTCCCCAAACATAAAATTTTAAGGGTAAGTCTGTAATATTTCGCCCAAACTTCAAGCAGTGTATTCACCTAATCTCTGTAATCCAATGGCATTAACTCTAGGAGCATTGTTAAAAATATTACAGAAAGGAGAGTTATTAGCCTAACCCAAGAAATAGGTAGTATTATATTAGATCTGATCTCAACAGTAGGTATAAGGGTGAAAAGATTGAGTAGAGACAAATTTTATGACAATGAAAAGATAATAGCAAAGAACAAGATATGGCAATCATAAATTTTAAAAGCCATTTGAAATAAAAATAAAACAGTAGAGTTATCTAAATAAATTAATGTTACAGTGTAATGAGAAACACTGTATCTGACGCAAGGTCAGGATAGGGAGCCTAAGATTTCTGTGGTGGGATAAAGGGTGAATAGAAGAAAACAAGATGTATAGCAAAAATTCTAAGAATTGTTCAAAATCAGAGAAAGTTCAAACATAAGGGGAAGAGATGGAAGCAATGATTTTCTGTTATGTTTAATGATCTTCTCCCTGATCTGTGGAAAATATTCACTTAAAAAGTGTTTCATTAATATTTATGAATTTCTCATTTTTTATATTTTTGGCAAATGGTAGCCATTTTCTAAACACTTTTCAGAGATTTTTAAACTTGAGACTAAAGCACAGCATCTTCCTAACCTTTGAAGCACCCTAAGACTTAAAAAATTATCTCCCACTAACACCCTCTTAAAAATTATTTGATGAAATCCACGTTCTGTGCTGGTTTTTATTTTTAAAGTTAGTTGATTTTTACCAATTAGCAACAACTTTCTGATTGGGATAATCACTCCTGTTTTCCTTCCTCAGTGTTCATGTGGACATTTCTTCTTTGCAACAGCTCTAGTTGGGAGTTACTGATTTATTTTCTTAGGGATAATGCTACTCACATACCAAAGGGAAAAATCATATGACCTACACTAAGTCAATCACTACATCCAGACTCCTAGTCCTACCTAAGGAGTAGGGATATTCTGAATCTCTAAGCTTTCACTGGAAACTCTGGTGAAAAACCGCTTTCTCATTTTTGATGAATGAGAAGGAGCAAGCATGTAGTTTTAGGTCATGTCTTATCTTCAGGTGACACATCAACTTTAGACTGACACCAACACTCTGAAGAGCATATAGAGGTCAAAAAAGGAAATTGGATCTTTGAGGACCCCACTGAGTTATTGGATCGTGACGCTTCTGAAGCTAGTATTATCATAACATTTGTTTGTAAGGTCAATAAATTTCCCTTTTTCTGTAAGTCAGTGTGAAATTGATTTTTGGTTCCCGCAACCAAACTGTTTCCTTAAGTTCGACTCAACATAATTAAAGTCTCTCTTATTCTTAACATATCATCATAGCCCAGCCTACAGATAACAGGCACAGTTCCTGTATCACTCTTCAGGTTTCACTAGCCTTGTTTTCTGTCCCAGTTGTCACTGTGACAATGACCTTTGTGTGACCTGTGTCTGAATTTATGCTGACCTAACCCGATAATTTGTCTTAAACCTGTGCTGCACATCTCTCATCTTCTCTCTGGCACTTCCATGTGACATCCAGATAGGGATGCTGTGACATCTTGTTCAGACAGCACCTATGTGCCATGCAGAATTGTGGGGAGTTTATTTCCCAAGAGGCACAACTTTGACAAATGAGCTAGGGAAGCTAGTGTTCTATTTTCCTTCCTTGGAACAACTGTTTTAAGACCTAGTTTATTTGGCTTTTAAGAAGAAAGTAGATGATCAAACTGTCTTTTGTACCCCTGAATCAATTATGCAGCTTCTTCTTTTCTCCTCGTTTCCTTCCCCCTCTCCTATTACATGGGAGTATGGGCCCAAATAACAGTAGTAGCACATATTTCTGTTCTAATTTCTGGGAAAACCAGGTTAAGGCATTTGAAATCAGGCATAGCAGCAGAAAGCTAACTTTAAAAACAGAATTTTGGGGCTGGATTAGTCACTGGTATGAAAGTAACAGATTCCATTTCTGGTGGTAGCTGAAGTGGTAATAACCCATGCCATGAAATGTATCACAAGAAGCAGGAATTTTCACCTCTGGTTAATTAGAATAAAATGTAGGAGGAAGGTGAAATATTTGTATGTAGCCCTTTAATAATTCAGGGACAATGGAACTATAATGAGGTCTAGCTTCTATTAACTGAATTAGAAGCTTTGAGGGGAAAAAAGTGATAGTCTACAGGCATCCATCTGCAATCCAAGGCAAGCTATAAAAGCCTAAAGGGTCTCTATGGCAGTGTTTGAATATATTCTTACCTCCTATAATTAAATGGCCAACTGTGCGAAAAATTAGACCTAGGTTTTAATTATCAAGGCAGTAGAACTGTAAACAACGCCATCTAGCCTTGATAAATCCATGACAAAGCTATGGCTCTTACTGAAAAAGCATATGAGTAGCTACATCCTAGAAAGGGACATTTGATGAGATCAAGATAAGAATTTTGAACCCATAAATTTCTCTGAATCCTCCTGTCAAAATCAGCACCCTCCAATGTTTCTGAGAAGAGTTTCTCCTCCCCTTGCCTGGGGAGCATACATGAATATTATCTCAGATGAATTCCTTGTAAGTTAATGTTATTCTCCTCAACCTCCCTTCCTACAGCACTTCTCTCCCTTTCATCCAATAACCAGGGTGAGGTTTCAGCATAGTTTGAGTGAGGAAGTATAATTCCATATCAGGAGGAAATAGATTATATACCATAGGAACTGTAGCTCCTAGCTAATATTTATAGCAGGAAGCAAGATTAAATATGTGGCAGTCAATTGAGTTTATTGGACTAAGGTAGGGAAGCAATGCAAAAACTAATATGAAGAGAATTTGACACCCAGAATTTACTCATGATTTAAATTCAGTATTTGGGTAAGAACACCTGGCCTGGGCCCAAATACATAACTGGAGTCACTCCCTGAAGTTTGCACATAATCATGGCTTACAGGAAATAAAGTAAAAATGCTGGAACATTTTTGGCAAAGTATTGAGGAAGGTCAGAGGCTGAGGACTGCAGTAAAATTAGAATAGATTTACCAGGTAAGATCTGAGAGCTCACCACCTGAAAGTTAATTGCCTAGGAGACTCTAGAGGACACAATCCTAATGCAGTGAAAAAGTCCACTGGTGAAAGGAGAAATGATCATTTAGAAAAGCGCAAACATGGCCATGTTCTTTAGTCCTGGTTAAAGGGTGGGAGATTATTGGCATGTTTAGTGAAATTTTAAAATATAAGAAGCCAGGTGATGGCACTTAAACAACAGAAGGAAGGTAGATATAAAAGATACAATTTTTTTTAAATTGTACTTTAAGTTCTGGTGTACACATGCAGATCATGCAGGATTGTTTCATAGGTACACATGTGGCAATGTGGTTTGCTGCCTCCATCTCCCTGTAACCTACATCTGGCATTTCTCCCCATGTCATCCCTCCCTGAACTCCCCACCTCACGTCTGTCCCTCCCTTGGCCTCCACCAACAGACCCCAGTGTGTGATGCTCCCCTCCCTATGTCCCTGTGTTCTCACTGCTCAACACCCTCCTATAAGTGAAAACATGCAGTGTTTGATTTTCTGTTCTTGTGTCAGTTTGCTGAGAATGATGGTTTCCAGATTCATTCATGCCCTTACAAAGGACATGAACTCATCATTTTTTGTGGCTGCGTAGTATTCCACAGTGTATATATGCCACATTTTCCTTGTCCAATCTATCGTCAATGGGCATTTGGGTTGGTTCCTGGTCTTTGCTATTGTTAACAGTGCCGCTATATGTATATGTATACATGTGCATGAGTCTTTATAATAGAACGATTTATAATTCTTTTGATATATACCAAGTAATGGGATTGCTGGGTCAAATGGAATTTCTATTTCTAGGTCCTTGAAGTGCCACACTGTCTTCCACAATGGTTGAACTAGTCTACATTCTCACCAACAGTGTAAAAGTGTTCCTACTTCACATCCTCTCCAGCATCTGTTGTCATGGTGCCTTGATCCACAGGCATTTTTGGCAACAACTGGGAAATGATAGTATTCCTAGGACCAAGATGTAGATAAACAAGGGTGTTTTTCAATTACAAAATTGTTGGAAAAAAGAATGATGATAAGCAGAAGGCCAACATCATTCATTGCAATAGAAGATTGTTTCTCACTTGTTTTGACAATCAAGTTTGTTCACAAAATCCAGAGTCCAATGACTGAATGGAAGGCTGGTTTTCCCAAGGAAGACCAACACTATTAACAATATATATAGTAAATTATCTTCCCTAAAGAGTCCTTGCACTGTTTTGCCAGGGTAACTATTCACTGGGGAAAGGTGAATGCCCAGAAATTAAAAAGACTGTTGGGAATAGGGTTTAAACACTGAAGATAAAGTACCTGTTACACTGTCATGAACCTCCAGTTACAGTGAGGGCTATGAAGACCAGGAGAAAAATTTATTCCAAACCCATTCCACAGGATTTCTCATATGTTCACTTGTTTGGCAGCAATTTCCCTTAAAAATGTCAACATTTCTTAAATGCCTATATAAGAAAGATAACAATTGGCAAGTAGAAGAGCTCCCATACCAATTCTCAAATCTGTAGGGTAAGGGACACTGTGGAAGCCAAAAAACATCCTATTCAAGAATGAATTTTAGGCTGACCTGCAGAAATTAGTACCAACATCAAAGCCTTGAAAAATGCAAAGGTGGTGACCTACATCACAGCTCTGATAGATTTACATGTTTTGTTCATGCAAAACCAAAATGGATTGTTAATTGTGTGTGTCAGCTTGCCTGGGTTATGGTGCCCAGATAGGTGGTCAACATTATCCTGGATATTTCTGCAGCATAATTTTTTGGATGAGATTGACATTTAAATCAATAAAATTTATGTACACAGACTACCTTCCACAATGTGGATGGGCCTCTTCTAATCAGTTATAGGCATGAAAAGAACAAAAGACTGACCTCACCTAAGCAAGACATAAAACGACTATATACTAGATACAGTGTACACCATTCAGGTGACAGTTATACTAAATCTCAGAATTCAACGCTATAGAATTCATCCATGTAACCAAAAACTCATACCCCAAAAGCTACTGAAATAAAAATTAAATTAAAATAAAGGGAATTGAAAAAGGCCTTAGGACTTACAACATCAACTCTTTTTTACATCTCAAACTAAATGACCTTATTACCTGGACCTCAGATTTTAGAGTCCATTATCATAGAACCCAATTCTTTAAAACTCTGTTCATGTGCGCGCACGCGCGCACACACACACACACACACTCACACACCCTTTAGGTTCTGCTTCTCTGGAGAAGTCTAACACAATGATTAGCGACAATAACATTAAACAATATATCATGCAGAGTGTGGTTATCTGTACTGGATCAAATTAACAGTCTGTGATATTGGTTTATATGACTTATGCTCTGAGAGATCGCCTCAGTCCCATGCTTATTGTAACCACTGCTGAAGCAACCAGTTTTAAACGTATTTGAACTACTTTTTGGAGGTACCATCTGGCAATGCTTTATGTCGTGGTCATGCTACATCTCTCTCACTTCCCGCCTCAGGGTTTTATTGACATATACCATATGACACCCAGAAGAAACTGTTTGGCATACACACACTCAATGTTGCAATCAGCCTTTGCAGCTGCTTTTTGTGTAAACTGGAGAATTTCTTTTCTGTGTTTTTTTAATCGTATTTTTCCATCCATTTGCTACCTTGAAGGACTCTAAGTATTTAGGGCACTTGATTCAATGATCAGTCTGGGAACAATGGCTCATGCTGGTAATCCTAGCACTTTGAGAGGCTGAGGTGGGCAGATCACTGAGGTCAAAAGTTTGAGACCAGCCTGGCCAACATGGTGAAACCCTGACTCTAGTAAAAATACAAAAATTAGCTGGGTGTGGTGTTGTGTGCCTGTAATCCCAGCTACTCCGGAGGCTGAGGCACAAGAATCACTTGAACCTGGGAGGTGGAGGTTGCAGTGAGCCAAGATCGTGCCACTGCACTCCAGCCTGGGTGACAGAGTGAGACTCTGTCTCAAAGGGGAAAAAAAAAAAAAAAAAAAATATATATATATATATATATATATATATAGATCATTGTCTTATAAACAGTCTTACCAATAAACTCTCCTATTTAGAGGGTTATGTAATATAATTGTATCATCTTTTTTCTATTAACTATACTTATTCTAAAAATTACTAACTTTAAACTTTAAATGTTGTTTTAACATTATCAAAATTCCTCATGAGAACTGTTACTAAAGACATTACTTATAAAATATATAATCAAAATTTTCATGGTTTAAAATATAAAATAATCAAAATAGAAAATCTCATGACAGCACAATATGAAATCCATGAATATTTATTAACGAGTTTTCTTTTTAGAAATAGAATACAACATCTACATAATAAACATCATTATATATATGAAGTAAATAGTAATCCCCCCTCCCACCTGAAACAAGCAGTTCCTTTTTCATAGCAATTTCTGTACCTCAGCAAGGTTATTTGTATTTAGAAACATAGATTAATGGAGTAATAGATACAAGTAACTATATATACAATTTAAGTAGAATTTTCCTTCAAATGGCTATACTGATTAGCTAGAAAAATATTACAAAGAGATGAGATTAACTTGCATCTTATTCAGAATGAGATTCTGAACAAACAAAACTCAGTTTTAATATAAATCCTATTAAGATAAAGATACCATTTCAGCTCACTTTATAAATAAATGTGGAAGGAAAGTGAAAGGCCTCCACTAAAAAATGAAGATTATAGATCAAACTAAATACCAAAGAGCTTGCATATCAGTGAAACAATGAATGAAGAAGATAGAGAAGCAATATACTCCCATCATATAGTAGACATAGAAAGCCTAATAGCTTAAGGTCCTCTTAAGTACTGTCAGCAAACAAAGGAAATTATCTCCAGTGTAAAACTGGAAGGGAAGCTGCAATTGATAAAGAACAAATGAATGAATAAGTGAATAAGTGAATGAGTAGTAAATGGTAGAAGTGTAAAATGACTACCATACTAAAAGAAACCACAAGAACATAAAGCAGTAAAGGATATGCGTGCATTTAAGCTATATTCTTAAATAGTTAAATTTCTGCTTTCTCTTTTTGAGTAACATTTTATGAATTTTAAAATAAAATCCTGTCTTCTTACCTATCAATTTGGTACCCAACTTTACATTGGCCACAACACTGAACTCTGCATATGTGGGCTGTTAAGAGAATACTCATATTACTCTAAAAGAATAAAGATTTTCCAAAACTGAATGTAACTACATGTTTCTGAAAAAGTATCAAAAGGACTATTCAGTAAAGGTAATCAAGCAATTTTTAAATTAAACAGGACTATGGCAGGAGGAACTAAAATCTTACAACATAATTATTTGATGAAGGCCACATTTATTTGCAAATGTACCAACACATCACCTGTTGATCACATAGTAAATTCAAGCTTTTATCAAAAGTTCCAGATTTTGCTCATATTTTAGAAGTGTCCAATCCAATGTACAGTCCTCCATTCATCATAAATATAACACATATTCCTTTGCAGAGGTATTTTTCTTGCCATCAACTTGAGTTACTTTTTGTTCTTTTTTGGGAAAGAAAATAATGTAAAAGGGATTCAGGTAAGCTCTCCCTCAGCCTGATTAAAGTGAAACTTTACAAAACGAAACTACCAAATTGCTGAAAGTGTTACAAGACAAAAGTAGAATAGTGATTCAATTGACACTGAGTCAAATGATCAGAAATTTTTATTTCTGCATGAACATGAAAGCTTAAAATAGTCATAAGTAAGTGCTACCTGAATTCATAACTCCAGTTTGTTGTTTTTAAAATGTGCTTGTGGGTTTTAAAAATCAGTGGATTATGTTTCAAGTGGGGAGAAACCCATAATATTAAAAAGATTCAAAATTAATACAGAAGATACTTATGTTTTATTATGTGTTTTATCATTTTGTCATAGATTTGTATTCTTTTAAGCATCTGTTCTTCACTAATAGTTGTTTCAGGTAATTGAGGTGGGAAATAGGTGAATGAGACAAGGAAAAGCTCATAGGAGCTAGTTACCCAATAATACAGACAGATCAATGTATTAGTATTAATAAATCACAAGTTAGCAATGAGATTATTTTCTAGCACTAAAGAATCTAAATATCTTCTCCACATCACTAAAATAGAACACACATAAAATTCATGAATAAACTGTATTCAATATCAATTTTAAACATGTATTGGATGAAATGAAAAGTGGATATTTGTATTATAATTGGCCATAAATGGTAGAAAAATAAATCAGGGTCCCTAATTAGCTAAGGGTCAGATGTGAAAAGAGAAAGCATTGGGCTCAAGTTAAGTTGAAATTTGGATTTGAGAACTACATATATAGCTGAAGATCATGGCGAATATACATCTAATTAAAAATAAATTGTTTGAGAAAAAGCATACCCACTGATGAGAAAAAGTATGCCCACTGTATTCATTTTGACTGCAAAAAATACCTCCCATATTAAAAAAAAAAAAAAAAAAAAAACACAAAAAGTGATCCAGGACTACTACTATCCATGGAAATGTTAACAGAGGCAAAGGAAACTCCTCTCTTTAAGACATCTCAAAAATCCAAAGCATATGGAATTCTCAAAAATAAAATCCTGCCAAACAGTGTACAATCTAAAATTACAGAAGAGAGATGATACAAACTTTAACAAGAAAGGACTTGTACAGATGCAGACAATAACACTTAAAATTATTAATGTTTTAAAGGAGAAAATGGATAAACAAGGTATAATTTTGAAAAGAGCAAGCCTATTTACAAAAAATTACAACACTAAACATCCAAAGATTTTTTAAAAATCATTGAAATTAACATTCAAAGGAAAGCAGAGAATACTATCTCATTCTAGTATCACAACCATTGCAAATAATAATAATAATAAAACTCTAAGTCAGTATCTCTCAAACAAAAAGCAAAAAACCTTAACAAAACATTAGTGGTATTGACAAACTAATCCTAAAATTTATATGAAGAGGCATAAAATTTGTAATAGCTAACACAATATTAAAGCATAAAGTTGGAAGACTGTCCAACCTGACTTCAAGACTTATCCAGAATTTACAGTAATCAAGACAGCTTGGTATTGGTGAAAGAAAAGATACACGGATCAACAGAATAGACGATCAGGATCATAAGACAGAGTGAGGAAAAAAATAGAAGAGAGATCTCAGAATCAGACCAACATAAATATACTCAACTGATCTTTGACAAAAAAGCAAGGGCAATTCAATGGAGAAAAGGTATCTTTCAGCAAATCTTGGAATGACTGCAAGTCCATTTGAGTCTGTGTAAGACAAGAATCTTGACAGAGCTTATACCTTTCATAAAGCATAACTCAACAGATCAAACACCTAAATATTAAATCAACTTTAAAAAACTAGAAGATATACAGGAGAAAATGTAAGTTACAAGTTTGGCAAGAAGTTTTCAGATGTAGTACCAAAAATAATCTATGAAAAATAGAATACATTGGACTTTATTAAAAACTTATGCTGTGGCCGGGCGTGGTGGCTCACACCTGTAATCCCGGCACTTTGGGAGGCTGAGGCAGGTGGATCACCTGAGGTCAGGAGTTCAAGACCAGCCTGACCAACATGGTGAAACCCCATCTCTACTAAAAATTAAAAAATTAGCCAGGTGTGGTGGCCAGTGCCTGTAATCCCAGCTACTCAGGAGACTGAGGCAGGAGAATCACTTGAACCCAGGAGGCAGAAGTTGCAGTGAGCCGAGATTGCGCCATTGCACTTCCGCCTTGCGACAAGAGCAAAACTCCATCTCAAAAAAATAAAAAATAATAAACTTATGCTGTATAAAATAAACAAAGACAAGTCGCAGCTTGGGTAATTTATTTGGAAAACATGTATCTGCCAAAAAACTTTTATCCAAAATATAAAAAGGACTTTTACAACTCAGCAATAAGGAAACAAATGAAGTAACTTAAAATGCCTAAGATATCTGGACAGATACTTTAAAGAAAATATACAGATGGCAAAAATATTAAATTATGCTCAATATCATAAAACTTCACACCTATTAGACACTAATAAACCTAGTAGAAGGGTGAAAACTAAAAATACTAATACCAAATGCTAATAAGAATATAGAGCAATAGGTGGGAATGCAAAATGGTATAGCCACTTTAGAAAACAATTTGTCAGGCTCTTACAAAACTACATATCGTCTTACCATTTAATAAAATAATCATGCTCCTAGATATATACCCAAGTACTCCAGAAAGTTATGTTCACAGCAAAACCTTCCTGCAAAAGTTTACAGCAGCTTTATTCATCATTTCCAAAAACCAGAAGAAACTAAGATGTTCAAAAGGTGAATGAACAAGCAAACTGTTGTATAGCTGTATAATAAAATATTATTAAGCAATAAAAGGAAATGGTCTATCAAGCCACAGAAATCTTAAATGCACCTTTGATGGCTAAGTGAAAGAAACCAATATTGAACGCTGACATATTTATGATTAAAATTGTTATTCTGGAAAAGGCAAAACTTACAGAAAGAATAAAATGATCAATTGTTTCCAGAGCCTTGAGAGGAAAGAAAGAGGGTAAATAAGTAAAGCACAGGGGATTTTTAGACAGCAAAATTATTCCAAATGATGTTGTAATGGTGGATACATGACAGTACATATTTGTCAAAACCCATGAAATTTTATAGCACAGAGTAGAACTTAATGTATAGACATTTAAAAAATTTAGCAGGTTGGATGACCCTAGGAAAACTTCATACTGCAACAAGAAAATCTATCTGTATTACAAATATATGAAGAAACCTCACTGAAGAGAACGAGGAAGAAAGGTGCTGACCTTCTTAGTAACTTTGAAAGTAAGTCAAGTCTGTAAAGCTAAAGGCAAAAGGAGGCACACAAAAACAGTGTACTTGAGTTGATAAAGTTGTTTTCCATAGGGTACAGGTTAACAGTCTGATACTGCTATATGGACATATTGGAATGGAACAACTAAATAAATAGATAGCAGGTAGAGAGAACCAGGAATGAGCTTTTTCAGATAAGAAGAGGAAGCTAGATTGACACATGTGGCGATGGATTAGTGTTGTAGACAGGGGTATGAATTCAAGTTTAACTGAATACACAGATGTTTACATAGAGATATTTTAGAGAGAGATGTCTATCCATGGATGACTATCAAGCATATATATTCTTTGCTCTGTCTGCCTACAGGGCCTAGAAGAAATGGCAGACAGTAGCAACAAACATGCCTAGCACCCCGATACTGGTTTCTAATAACATTCTCTAATAAAAGAAATTAGGGCTCCTTAAATAAATGACTGATTCTAGGTATGAGTCAGGAAATATGCATTGGAACAACCTATAGGGGCACAATATATGGATATATTCAAAAAATTTAAAAAACGAAAAAAGAACCCATTGATGGGGGTATGTCAAAGGAGCCCAGGAGCAAGTGAGATAGCTCCCAACGACCAAAGCTCTGACAATTTGAAAAACAAAATAAGAGATGAAGAGGCAAACCATCCATGTAGGATAATTCCAAGTAATGTATGTAGCTTCTCTGTCTCAAGAAAGTGGAGCCTAACTTTCCATTCTTGAGGAGTGGCCTCTGTAGGGACTTGCTTCCAAGAGTACAGTATGTAAAGGAGGGACAGGAGGAGACAAACTTGGCAGTGGAGAAACCTGACACTACATCAGCAAGGTGATCAAGGCCAGTATCAGTATGATAGCATGCACCTTTAATAGGATGAGGTGAAAATGGTATTTTACCTCTGTGGTCTTTCCTCCCAGCAACCAATTATCTTCATTTTACATTGAGAAAAACACAAAACACATTCTAACAGAGGGGCATTCTGCACAATACCTGACCAATCAATACTCAACAATAAAAGGTCAAACTGTCACAGCCAAAAGGACCCTAAAGACACATAACTAAATATCCATGGACATTCAGCAAAAACTAATACAAATAAAATATGGACTTTAGCAAATAATAATGTATCAATATTTCTTTATTAACAACAACATGACATATTAATGCAAGATGTTCCTAAGAGGGGAAGTGAGTGTGCAATATATGGAAATTCTGTACAATTTTTATATTTTTGAAACTAATTTAATTTCCCAAATAAGTTTAGTCTATAATTTCTATGACATTTCTATGTGAAAATTATTTATTATAGATTAACAGATACCCCAGATTGGAGTAACAGATATTAAACTCATCTAGCCCTACACTTATTTTCCCTTTACAAAATGTCATTGCTCTGAACCTTTCTTAATTTGCATTCATGTTGTCACCACTTTTTTCAAGATTTTAAGAACTGTATTAAAAAGCAATTCTTTTTACATTACCTTTTTTCCCACATGGGAAAAGAAGCAGATTAATCACATATGGCTTTAATATTTTTCTCAATTAGGTTTAATATTAACACTTTATTTTTCTCATTATTACTATGCCAAATAAGAACTTTATGTCTCTTCTCTTTCTGGTTCACCTAAAATGCTGGACCCGCAAAGAAAGAGAAACCAGAAAATGAGGAATGGAAGTCTAGAGTTTATTTGAAAGGTTCCTTTGAATATGATTCTACTGTCTAAAAGCAAAGTATTTCCATATTATGAATTAATCTGGAAACCACACTGAACTAAAGAAGTATTACAATATTTAAGAATTTTCACCATCTACTGCTTCAACTGTATGCCCATATATCCTTATAAATATCCTTATATACAATGCTATATATAGTCATATTATATGTTAAGAATACAGAATAAACTGTAACCAGAAATACTGAATGTATTATGAGGTCCATCACTGAGCCCTAACTGTCTCACATGTACAGTCAAGGTAAAAGCTCAGATATTATCCCTAGAGTTACAATTATATAAACTCAAGGGATACTACGATGTCTCCACCTTTCATCTGTCATTTATATTTTCATTCAACATTTATTGAAGCATATATAGATATAGGAAACATTAAAATGAGTAAGACATCATTTCCCTTAAAACTCACATAAACAGAAAGCCATATAAATAGCATAGTAAACTGTCATAAGAGTGATGGAGGGCTTTGTCGATATAGTATACTAATGATAAGAACAAGGCAAAGATACTATGTAATAGATATATAGCAGCATAATGTATCCCAACTAGCTATGAGGCTTTAAAAGTACTAAACAATGAAATGGTGACTATAGAGGAGAGGGCATTCCAGGTAAAAAGGATAGCATGATCAGAACAGGAAGATAAAAAGCATCATGATGTGTTCCAGGAGCAAAAAGCAGTTTTGTGTTCACAGAGCATACATTTTGCGACGAGAGAGGGAAAAATGACAGAAATATATAGAGCATCATGTTGAGGATCTTGACGTTAACTCGGATGATTGTTATCCATTAAAAATGTATCGATATAAGTTATAATAGATATTACTAATTATATTCTTTGAGGGCTTAGTATATGTTTTATCTTAACCTTCAAACCCCCTCTTATCAGTTTAAGACCCGTATCTCCTTCCAAAGATGAATTAAACTAGGTTAAATGAATAACATATCACTTGTATATACATATATATACATTTATCTAAAATGTTTATATTTAAATATACCTCACAGGCAGATATATACTCTCTCCTTTCAAGAATAAGGATTACTGTATGTATCTTGCTCTATCAAAACCTGGTATTAGAACTTTCAAAACCAAGAAATTTGAGACAGGAACAACAAGCTTTGATCATCTTTTCCTTGTTTAACAATAGGCAATGTATTTTCTGAAACAGTGGTTTTTAATAAATAACCAAAATTGAGAACAAACAAGACGAATAATTTCTTATGGACCTTTTGTTTTGAATTTTTATTTAATATGATAAAGTCTGCTCATTTACATACAAGGTTGAAAGTTTCCAGGAGCATTAGTAAATATTCATTCAAGGACCATCAAATGAAGCTAGCTATTAGCAATCGGTGTGCTTCATTTTTGAGGTTAAATATGGAATGAAGTATTATTTTTGCCCTGACAGTGATTACTTAACTGCCAGTAGAATGTGGGAAATGTTACTGCAGAGTGTGGGAAGCAGGATGCCTTGCCTTCACTTACTGTGACAATCAAATAAGATGATGAAATGAGGCACTGTAATACAGTGTTTGACAAACATGATATTCAATCATAAAAATATCCATTAAAATGCAAAACAAAATTATTATCATATATGTCTCTAATTAGTCATGGTATTATTTCCACCAGTGCTTTTAAAAACAATTTCATAGAGGTTTGAGGTGATGAATGTGCTCATTACCGTAATTTGACCTATCAATTTATAAAATTAAGTGTAAATTTAAAAATAAGAAAGGAAAAATAATTTCACAGAAAATATCTTAGCATCAGGTAGAAGAAAAGAACCTGTAGAAACAAGTATAAGCAAATTTTAGTTCACCTAAGTTGCAGAACATCCTGGTTTTGCTTCTGACAGCAGAAACAACTTTATAAAAAGTTGATGATTAAAAAAGACTGTTAAGCTTTCTAAAATCACAAACCAAGCAATGAAGGACTGAACATATAAGAAGTATATCAGAAATTTAGGATTGGTCAAGTTATCCTAGGAGAAAGAAAAGCATGGTAAGTTTGAGGTTCATTTTAAGACAACCAAAGTGAGAAAGTGAAAACAAATAAAAAACAATAAGTAAGTTATAGAGAAACACAATAAAGGAAGCTATAGGCAGTAATTAAAGAATTACCAACAAAAAAATTGATTTCCTATCCATCCAGCTAAACAAGTCCTTTATAAAGAAAATTAAAGTGAATACAGGTTGAACATGTTCAATCTTATATAAATGTTCTGACTTGTGTGAGAACATTTAAAGCACAATCCATTCAAACGTTAAGCTATTAAGCCAGAATCCATTCAAACATTAAGCCACAATGTTTAAAAAATTGTCTTGGTAAACTCTGTAGCCCTTTTTTATACAACTGCCAACATTATTTCAATTGTCTAAAAGCTATAATTAAAGGTAGACATAAATACTATGTCCATCCAGCCACCTTTTATACTTCATTCTGCATAAACAAAATGTCTTATGCTCTACTTGTTTTATATAGCCCTATCTTGTCACCTCAGATGAAGCTGAATGTCTCTTGCTGCCTGAAACTACACATTCAACAAGTTTCCTATTTATACATCTGACTTAGAATCTCAGTGGAAATACACAAGTTCAATAAAGATTGTGCCCAAAATAAAATATAGTAACAAGATTTTCAAGTTGTAATGCACCATACCTTGAGTTAACCAACTGAATGAAAATAAATAAACTTACATCAAACACTAAAAATATAACGGGAGTCTATAATGACCAAAAAGTAATAGTATAGTAGTACTATATACAATAATAGTATTCAAAGATTATCTGATGAACCTAGGGAGGTATAAAATATTTCTTACTCATTATTACAGCCAGCTAATTTGAATTTAGCAACAAGTTTAGTAGAAAAGTCAACCAGGCAGATTTAATGGCTTCCTCCTTTTTACAAAATGTTTTAAAAAATCTGTAATACAATACTGTTATATAAACAATCCTTGTCAAATTCAGATAAATTTATTTGACTCCATTAAACTGAATCATATGCACCTAAATTTCATTTTCTCTTACTAAGATCTAATACTTTAAGTCTATTTGCCACTCATAGATCCCTTTAAGTCCCATTAACAATAATTGGAATTCTATGGACACTGAGAAAAAAGAAATGCCTCTTAGTTTTCTCCTTTATAATTAGCCTCTGCTTTCTCCTCTATTTTCTATGTTTGATGTTTTAATTCCTTCAATGAGAATGACTGGATTGTGGTGGACACCAGATTGTAGCATCATTGAATAAATCAAGGAAATACAGCGGCAACATCACTTTCCACGAATATAGAGTTTATTGTTATAAAAAAGGCAGCATGAACTATGTAGTCAAACAACAAAATTTGGATAGGTAGAGCCAGTTGATGTTTAAATGTGTAACAATTTTTCTTTTTTGAAAATGAAAACCCCAAATTCAAATCAAGACAAAGCAATTATCAACTGAAAGCTTTAGAGGTGATATATAGAGATGAACTTATGGCTACAATTTAGTTTCTGAAGGGTACTACGCACTACCTCATGATAATTAGAAAGCTGCCAAAGCAACACTGGGGACTAAACACTTGGATTCACAAACATTTTAAGTTCAAGTGAAGTTCTTTCAAATGATTCCGCTTGTTCCCAAGGTAACAAACCATGTCCCTGTTTCCATTTTTATGAGCATTTTTTCATGCATATATATATGCTCTTAAAAATTGAACAAACTGCTCTTAAAAATTGAAAGAATATTAGTTCTGGAAATGCTAGAACCATAAAATAAAAAAAAAAAAAACTGGAACCTCAGGGGTGGTTGTCAATTTTACTTTGGAGTGGATGGAAGAGGTATATTTAAGAGAAGGAACAGGGAAGACTTCTAAAAAGTAATGATATGTGAGTTGATTGTTAAATGAGAGTAGGTTTTCAAAAAGAAGGAAACTGTTGAGGCAGGTATAAAGACGTGATAGTCGTGGATTAGCAGAAAAGGGAGCAGCTTAGGATGGACTTAGAGCACTTGTCAGGGACATGAGATAATGTTAGGCAAGGAGATTGAATATGTAGACAACAGGCCAATTCAAAATGACCTTATGTTGCGCTAAGGACTCAAAGCTTTCTGTGACTCTAATAGTATTCATTAAAGAAAGACAACACTATTCTGTTCTATTACCTCCTCTGCTTTTTCTCCTCTGACCTACCACTTGTTGCCTATGAATTCTAAGAGACTAAGGATTTAGTCTCTGAAGCCACACAGATGTGAGTTGAAACATCTGCTTTTAACTTTGGGCTCTGTGACTTGGTTAAGTGTTTTAAGCTCCTGCAGTCTTCAGATTTCTCAATTGTTAAGTGAAGTATTAATAGTACTTACGCTAGGTTGTCAAGATTAAAACTTACAGCTCTTGAAAATTATCTAAGATAGCCTGACATACAGTAGGTGTAAAATGAATACTATTTGTTTATGCTCACTCTTTCCTTAGTGAGCATGTTGTGTGATTTAACATATCAACAGATAATTTCATGTATGCATGCTGTCTTTTGTTTGCTTTTGAGTATATTGCCAAAAGCAAGCATCAAAAACGAGTTTCTTATTACTCATTTTAGAGAGGCTTGGGACTGCATGGAAGAATGCTGTTTTCCCCTTTGGTATTTACACAGAGAAACTATGCCCTTTACTCTGCTGGCTTTTGGTTTTTTAATAAAGGATAAAAGGAGATCATCTTAAATTGACAATTCTATTTGCACACCTGGACAAAAACTAAAGATCAAAGGGTAGTTTTAGCAAAACAAGAGGGAAAAATTTCTTCAACTTTATCAAGAAAAGATTTATTTTATGGAATCACCTAAGTTCATATTGTCAGTCATATTTGCTCAAATCTTCAGATTTTGTAGGTTCATAGACCTAGTGATTATTTTTTCCTTGTGACACATCCAATGTTCTTTCAAAAGTAAATTTTGCTTAAACTGTTTCTAACTTAGGCATGTGCTATCACAGCAAGGAGGTACCTTATCAGTAAAAGCTCTTGCTTCCACTGTAGAGCTAAGAGGTTCCAATGTGACTAACAAGTAATTCTCCATAAAAGGCTGAGCTATTAAAATAAGGATCTCCACACAAAGAGTATCACAAATCATCTTAAAAAGATATATCCTGCTTATTATCTGAATTCACTTAAATATGTAGTAGACACATTGAGCCATGCAAACTGCTTTAGAAAAAAGTCATGAATGGGGTTAAGTGGCACTGGGACAAAGTCCATCATCTGAATGATGGTAGATTTCAGTTGTAGACTCCTTCAGTCAGGATTAACAGCTCCTGAAGAATCATTAAGAAGAGAAAAAGATTAACTTAAAAAAAATAACAAAAACTTAGAAATTCTTTAGACATACTTTAGAGGAAGAGAAGAAAGCAATCTGCCTGTTTCTAACCATTAACAGAAACGGCTCACTTTTACTCCTCGTTTCCACTGTAACAAGCATTGAATAAACACCTTTAAATACTGCCTCCATGAAATCTCATAAATGCTAGTCCCATTTGACAGAAGTAGTATTAATTTGAATAGTAGAGAGTTTAGGGACTACAGATCACAGAAAATAGCAATGTGAAGATCTGACCTTAGGCAGCATGACTCCAATGGCTGAGAACTTCACCAGGGAGAGTCCATGTAGTATAATGTTTCAGAGTCAGGTGCTGTGGTCAGACTGCCTGGGACCCATGCCTTATTTTCTGGACACTTAAATGCCTCAGCCACTCTTTGCCTCAGTTTTATTGCTGGCAAATTGTAGATATTATAATAATAGTGTCTCCCTCAGAGTTGTGGCGAGGATTACATGTACTACACTGAATGTTAGCAATTCTTGTCATCATTATTAGCATTAAGGTGACAAATTTGTACAAATAAAGGTCCTTAGCAACTAGAATGTATGCCAAGTTGTCATGAACAGAGGAAAATAGAGAAGAGTAGTCACAGTAAGTCTCTTCCCATCCTGTTTTAAGCTCTATTTATTGAAGATAGCGCAGAAGCACTGATTGAGAGAGGGAAAGAACAAAACATTTATTGAGTGATAATCATGCATTAGAAGGTATGCTAGGTAATTTTACATATTGCATCATTTAATCCTTATAGTGACCATTAAATATGAATATTATCTCATTTTTCATATGAGGAAGTTGAGGTTCATATGGTTTAAGAGACTTTCCTGAAATCATAGAGAATTCAAAGTTGCATTAGGATTGAAACAAAATGAGAAGTTTAACCATCCCATGGGGTTGGCAGCTTTGGTTTCTAATGTGTTTCCACTTTTGTTATTTCAAAATCATTAATAACTATTGACACAGACATTAAACGTGTGTAAAAAGTTCAAAGGTAAATCAAAGAGTATTTTACTCAAAATCTCTCTATGCATACCAAACCTGATAAATGGCAAAAACACATTTACAAATTTATTTGATAGAAACTTTGTTTTCAATATATACTGATGTTATGATATGTAAACATATTAAGAAGAATTTGGCAAACAATTTTAGAATTTGATTGCCACACTAGAGAAGCTTTTTTATGAAATATTCAGATCAGAAGATAGTGAGAAAAACATTCTCTCATGGATATTATAATGACACAGGTTCAGTGCTTTAAATATTTTGCATTAAGTAAAAGAATCCTATTTTAGAGTATTAAAAAGTTTACTACATTTTGAAAGGGATCCTGTTCTTCAGTGAAATCATGAAACCACAGTTTTGAGTAGTAACTGCATGCAGTGTGCTACGTAGGACATTTGAAAGCCACAGAAGTTTCAACTTCTAGTGAAGCTGGAGAGCAACAGAGCTGATTTGATTAAAGTGATACAGACGTTTCTAGTAGCCTGATTCGGTAGCACAATCCCTAAAACGTTTTTGCACTGTTTTGTTAAGGAACACATATTTCAAGATATACTTTGAGTAAATGTCACAGCAAGAGATTAAAAAAATACATCTGTTAAATAATCAAGAAAATATATTTGCTTATATAATTATAAGCATTCAAATTGGCAATAAAGAATTAAATGCAAAAGTAAAGAACAACTAGTCAATCATCTTGACACAGTGGTCCAGAGAATGTACTTGGGAGAGAAGTACAGAGCACCAGCAAGAGGATCTGCTTTAGCGTGGTGTTGTGCTTCAAGAATGGAAGGAAGGCATAGTCTTTCAGATCAGGTTATCAGTCCCTTTCTTTCCAAATTCTGAGGATTCCCAAAAAGAAAAATTACCCTTCCTCCCCTGAAAAGAAGCTAAGTCACAGAAATAACAACAAACAAATTAGCACAGGACCCTTGATCTCAGCCTTAATTCAGTTTGTCATTAAAGACAGAAAAAAGAAAACTTAATCAAAAAGAATCTAAGATACAGAAGCGTGCATTAACTTAATAACTGAATAATAACTTAATAACTGAATTCTGAAGTTATTCAGAATTTTTCACTGAATTCTTGAGTTCACTACTAACCAGTGACTATTTAAGGCCCCCAGGATAAGCTGGTAAACTCACCAGATGTGCGATTTTGGCCTCATAGATCCTGCAGTTAGTTTAGTGGGAGAGAGTTGACAGTCAAACAACTAAATACTTGTAAAGTTAAAAGCACCGTGCCATGGTCTTTGGTTCTACAAAAGTGTGTGGCATGTCCATAAAAGCCTCGCTGAAGAAACAGCAAAGCTATCACCTGAGGATACATAGAAATTAGGTGAAAGGATGAGAGCTGAGGGTAGGATTCCAGGGATCAGTGTCCATCTGAAGAAAGGGAAAAAGGCTAGGGTGGCTGCAGCACAGTCTCAGGGATACTCTAGTGGGAGATGGAGCTGAACACTAGAAGGACCAACTCCTTTAAGATCTCCCAGCCTCATTAAACTCTCTTTCCTCAACTTCCAAACTTCTTCCTACTCCCACCAATAGGTTGCCCTTGAAGGGTTTCAGCCAAAGGGATAGAGGATACTATTGCCACAAGTGACAGAAATGGATTTCATATTAAAAACCCCAGGTATGCAGAAATGCAACTTAACCAACCTCTGCTTTTAACAGTTTCAAGTCTTAGAAGCAAAAAGCTTTACCTAGTCACTTTCAGGACTTTTCAGTCTAATTCGGCGTAGATATTATACTGTAAACCCAAAGCATGGAATGACATCAGAGAACAACTTTACATTTTATTTTTTGGTTTCGTTAAATCTGCTTCTTGGGGCTGCTTCCTCTACTGCCCCAGGATGGCTTCTCTGTTCAACCTTGAACAGAAATAATTCCTACAGTCCTTTTAAGTATCAATGCCTCTCAAATCTTTAATTAAATTATCAACCTTTTTGATTTCAAACTGTTTAAAAGGTTTCAAACTTTTTAAAAATTAACATGTCTCCCCAGTTTGTTGCTTGCAGAAAGCTGTAGTGGGGAAGCAGGAACTTGTATACATTTTTCTCTTGGTCTCTAGCATTTCTAAGCCTCCCCAGCTTGCTAAGTGCGCTGTGCTTTCTTATCTCTTTCCACTCCTTTATGGTTCAAGATGCAGCTGGAGAACTGTCATTCGGTAGAACTTGGAGGAAAAGGGGTGCATGGGGACAGTGGCACCTACAGGGGCCTTAAGGTGGAAAGGAGACCATTGGTATTTATAAGGCCATGTTAAGGAGTTTTAATTATGAGGATAATGAGAAACTAGCAAATGGTTTTAGTCATAGGGTGTCACAGACATGTTTGCAGCTTAAAGGAATTACTTGTGTGGTTGAATTACTTTATCTGGCTGGGTGGAGACTATCAATCAGACATGGCTCTTGGGTTAGCATATCCAGTAAGAAAAACTTTTATCCTCCTTCCTCCACACAGGGCAGACAGGCTAAAAAATCTCTGCAAAAAATTTGCATGCATCTGTAAAACAGTCTCTTGTTTAGGTAGCTACAGAGAACATACAAGGATGGACATTCACCAGGAGTTCTCCTGCTGGCTGACTCAACAGACTCCTGGTCAGATTCAGCAGCTAGGCTTAGCTAAATGGAAAGGCAGAACTTCGGGAATATCAGTATCACTGTTTCTGCATTGCTCTGGGCCACAGAAAACCATGACTTAGAGAAAAATAAACCTGGAATATCACACTGGAACATGGCACCAATTTAAACAACCTTCTTATTTTCCAAGGGACTGGTAGTTAAATATAGGCAGTTTATTGTTCTAAACTTTAAATTTAAAGTTTCAGCTCTGTTGCTATTTTTAATGAAATATCCTTTTAAATATAGAACATTATTCAAGAATCTCAGTTGTTTTTATTTAGAGTATCTGAAATTCTCAAGTACCAATCTAAGAAAATTTTTAATTGGTTCTATTTGTCACCCTGCCTAAAGAACTTTTATAAATTCACTATTCAAAAGGAGAAATATTTTTAAAAAATAAAACCACCATGTGATTAACAATAAACTAATTTAGAAAATTAAAAACATCAGGTAAGATTTAAGTTCCTGTAAAGTAGTTATTAAGTCTGAGTGATTATCAAAAGCAGCTGAACAGGCTGAAATAAATACGGACAGATTTAATTCACTAGGTCTGGAATAGAAACCAGGTATTAACAGGTGTGACTTATTTGGAGGAAGAAGAATAGCTGAAACAACTTAGGCCACCATGAGTTCATAGTTGTTAGTTTTGAAGGTAGATTACTTTAGTTTTATAATAAAATTAGGTTGAAAGCAGTGTAATTCTCTCTACTTTTGTATTTTGAATTTTCCAAGAAGAAGCTGTTACAAAAAGCAACAAAATAAATCTTCTCAACTATGATGAATTCAGGCTTAGAAACTAATGAGTTATATTATGGCATAGAATTTGTGTTGGATTCTGTAAGAAAATTAGAGAAATTGCTTTTTAGTATTTGTATAGGAAAAACATTCAACATGCTTTGACAAGGATCTTTGCACTGGTTTGGTGGTGGCTGTGCTGTGCAAATAGCACCACCAAGCTCCTGTCATGATTTATTTAGAGAGAAGTCATCTATGACTCACATTAGCTGAATAAAAATAATTTCAAAAAATGTAACTTTATCCCCTACCCACTTTGTGTACTTAAATTTTAAAATGTATAACTACTTAGTGCTCTCGGGGCATATTTGGGATGGGTCACTAATTCACAATTTGTAAATAGTATTTCATGAGTAAAACTCTCTTTGGAAACATTGTTGGTAACATACCAGAACTTCAGTTTTAGTAACAAAATTTATCAGTTAATAAAATGGAATTTTAAATATATATCTATTAAGTTCTTCACTTTAAAAAGTTTTCTTCATCTGAATGAACTGCATTTTTTTCTCGGTAATATAAGCCACGTTTGCAGCATTTGACAATAAGCAAAAATTATACTATATCCTATTTATCTGCTTACATAGAATTTGACAGTCAAAAACTTGACTTTAGATTATGATCTAGTGCAAGGAAATGATCAAGTGTATTTTGACATTTGCAGTAAAGTTCTCACTTTATTTTGCCACATTAGACAGTAAACATGCAGTGTTTAACATGCACATTTCCTCCTTACCTCTCTTCCAGAGTGAAAGCTTGCCCCTATTTTTACTCTTCTCAAGAAGAATCAGTTAAAAAACTGAGAGACTTAGAGAACCCCCCTTGGTCTTTTCAGTAACTCTCATGACAGTGATAGTAAAGCTACGGTGAAATTTACTCCTATTCCCACACTACTCTTGTGGGTTAGCAGTCTGAATTTAAATTCATTCATTCCCTTCATTTTATAGAAGTTATTTGAGTGCCTATTGGCACAATGTCCAAGTGAATTTGTTTCTTATTGCTGTTATAATAAATTACTACATAGATAGTAACTTGAAAGAAGACAATTTTGTTATCGTACAGTTTGGAGGTCGGAATTCCGAAAACAGCCTCACTATGCTAAAGTCAAGGGGTTAGCAGAGCTGGTTCCTTCTGGAGGTCCTGAAGGGACAGTCCATTTCCTTACCTTTTTCAGCTTCCAGAGGCTGCCTGTGTTTCTTGTCTCGTGGCTTCTGACACCATTTCCAGCTGCTGCTTCCTCTCTCACATCCTCTACAACTGACTCGGAGCTTCTGCCTCCTTCTTATAAGGATCTTCCTGATTACATTTTGCCCACCTGGAAAATCCATCGTGCTTGCCCATTGTGAGATCCTTAATTAATTACATCTGCAGAGCCCCTTTTGCCTTTCTGAGGTAGCATATACATAGGTTCTTAAAGTAAGGCATAGACTCCTTTTGCAGGACATAATGCAAGCCAGCCCAAAGAGAAGGAGAGAACACATTCAAAACTGATATTGGAAAGTAAATTAGAAAGTTCCAATAAGTCTAGTATTTAGTTATTCCTACTAGAAGGGAATAGTCATTTTACACACACTCTCTCTCCCTAAAGTGGTTTAAATTTACTAAGTTAAAAATTGGTAGATGTGGCTGGACATGGTGGCTCATGCCTGTAATCCCAGCACTCTGGAAGGCCAAGACAGGAGGACAGCTTGAGCTCAGGAGTTCAAGACTAGTCTAAGCAACTTAGTGCTGAGAACTTGCCTTTCCAAAAAATAAAAATAAATAAAAAAAAAATTAGCCAGGTGTAGTATCTTGCATCTGTCATCCCAGCTACCTGGAAGGCTGAGACCAGAGGGTTACTTAAACCCAGGAGATGGAGTTGGCTGTAACCTGAACTCATGCCATTGCATCCCAACCTGGGTGGCAAAGACCTTGTCTCAAGAAAAAAAAAAAGAAAAAGAAAAATAGATGTTTTCATAACTGGAGATTTACTCAGTCATTTTTATTCAGAAAATTGCCTTAATTCCTCACTGACTTTAGCATTCTAAAACTAACTTTGTTGGCTTGGAAAGGAAAAAGCTGCATTCTTTATATCTCTTTAAAGACCAAGTACGTGAGGCACTCACAGATAGATGAGTCTAAGGTAAGGTGCCCTCTGTGGCAATTGTATAGCTTAGGAGCAAGCATTTTACTTTGAGCTAAGAAAGGATATATTGGTGTAAAAATATGTTACTTGGTACAGAGTAGGGAGTTTTATTTGTATTTTTGATCATCTTATTTTTAGCAATTTTCTAATTAGCCAGTAAGTGCAACTGTGCTCTGATAGAAAGACACTTAAGTGAGCTAACGGAAAATTGAGAGGTAATCACAAGCTTTCTATACCAGTGGCATTGCTTTGACTTTTTTAAAGAAGGAGGGCACATATTCTGATTGCTCTGTAAATAGATTTGTTCCCATTATAGGAATTTAGAAATTGTGACTCCTGGGACAATTTGCTTCCAATTATATTATGGAAGCAGCTTTTCTTTCAGGCAGCTAGAATTAGGCTTGCTTAACATCTTTTATTTGCACAAAAAATCGAGAAGTCATTCTCAATTTCTGTTCTATGTATCAGAGATTTGTTTTGTTTTATGTGATCTATGACATATATGTCATGATTACACACCCTCAATGTTTGATTTTAAACTGCTTAAGTCTCCAGAGGTATTTAAATTATACAATCACCAAGTAAAAACATTTATTTTTCTGTAGAAGTATGCACAGCTGGCTAATACTAAATGATGCCAAAATGTTTACAAAAAGTATTTATTTCTCCTTTGCTATTAAAGAAACTGCCTATGGGCTCATGTGGACAGAGAATGAAATTCACTTAACAAGTAAAATAGTGTATTTTGTCCTCCTTTCCACAGCAGAGCTTTGACTTCCAGATCAACAACTCTGACCAATAAGGTCACCTGGCTTAAAGATAATTTATATTTTTCACTAACTGTTTCAAAATGACATTTAAATAAAACTCCATTAATTTCTGAATCTAGACCTAATTACTCCACTAAGTTAAGGATAGATTTCTTAGGCTGAGGGCTTTTCTCTGAGGCTTCTGAGATCCTTTGAAAACCTCCTCGAAACACTTCCATACACAGTTATGGAAGTATATTTCACTCCTCCTTCTAACCTAACTAGACTGTGATCTCTTTGACAATGGAGACTAGGTCTGTCACGGTTAATTTCCTACCTATTGGTTGACATGGAAAATATTTGTTGACACAGCAAATACTTGTTGAATTCCTAATTTAATAAGTGCAGTATACAATCAGTGAGAACTTGCTGAGTTCTTTCATTCAGTGGGAGAAGGGGAGAAAATTTCATAAGCCTCATTTCTGAGATATTTATAGTACATTAAAGGGTAGAGAGAAGTAAAACTGGGGAAGAATCTGAAAATACTACATACAATTTAAAAGCAAGCATAATAAATGTTCAAAATCTGAGATTTTCTAAGCACAGGAGAAAGTTGTATCAGAATCATCTGGGGATTTTTTCTAACCCACTCTTGCATTAACACTATCTTTTTGTAAATATGCACTCCCATTTACAGAGTGCAGATTATTATGTTGACAGCTGTGTGCGGTAGACACAGTAAGAATGTGGTTTGACATGATGGACTCCTTTATTTTTCTCTATCTAGATCCTCAGGTAAGTTTTAAGACAAATCCTCTAGCTTCCCTCCTTGAACCAGCCCTTCATATCGTTTCAGACATAAACAACTGTGGTTCTTTGCTCTCACTGTTATCCTGAAGAGGATGTGAGAGCCTTTCAAAATTTAGTTGCTTTTCACTTCTCCTCAAATTTTGATAGTGGACAATGCATTAAGCGATTTTGCTGTGTATTCAGGATTTTGCACTATTGAGCCACTTCGAGAGAGGACCTCTGGCTGGCAGCATTGCATCACCTGGAACTTGTTAGGCATGCAGCATCTCAGACTCTTCCAAAGGCTTCCTGAACAGAGTGTGTATTTTAACAAAATTCTCTATGTAACTCCCACATGCATTAAAGTTTGTGATGCAATGCTCTACATTATATCAGCCTCCTAAAATACACGCCAGCACCAACGGAGAGATCTCTGTTAAGATAAGGAAAGTCTCCTGGAGGAGGCAATAGAGCCCATGGATACACAGGTTCAGAAGTAAATTCACCTGGATTCTAACACTTGTTAGTTCTGTTACCTTGACTGCATTACTTGTTATGCCTAAACTTCAGTTTACTGCATTAAAGTGAGGATACTGATAAATGACCAAGTCTGTAAGATTTCTGTGAGGTGTATAGCATCACTTGGCATACAGTATCCCTCAGTAAAGTTAGTTATTGCTACTAATGTTAAGTGAACTGGATCTGAAAAGCAGTAGAAGGCATTCCCTTCAAGTCAATATCAGCTTTGGATAATTGAAATAAACTAGAACAGCAGTCTTCAAATGAGGCCCACAGACTTCTAAAGACATTCCAGATGAAACGTAGGAACCATTCATATTAAGTGGAACATTTTCAGATCCCCAACATCCATTTGTAATTTATCTAAAATTAAAATTTGACATGCCAGAGTAGTGTGTGAGCTTTGCCTTTCTTTTCCAACTTTTCTTTCACAAAGGTCCTCCTCCCAATTTACAAAATAGAAACTTAATTCCCAGTCCTTTTAAATTTTATTCTGGTATACTGCTCTGAATTAAAAAAAAAAAAAACCAAAATAATACTTTGTCACCACAAATACACTTTTCATGCATCATCCGGGTGATTATTTTTATTTCTTTGAGACAGAGTCTTGCTCTATTGCCCAGGCCGGAATACACTGGCATGATCTCAGCTCACTGCAACCTTTGCCTCCTGAGTTCAAGAGATAGTTCAAGAGATTCTTACACCTCAGCCTCCCAAGTAGCTGGAATTACAGGCATGCGCCACCATGCTTGGCTAATGTTTTGTATTTTGTATTGGCCAGGCTAGTGTCAAACTCCTGACATCAGGTGATCCACCCGCCTTGACTACGAAAAGTGCTGGGATTACTTACAGGTGTGAGCCATTACACCCAGCCACCGAGTGACTATTAATGGCAAGTTTGTGTCCTTATTCTCTAGCTACCTCTCTAGCTACCTATCTTAAACAGTTCATACCTGAGATGAGATGTCTGTATGAGTGATGAATAATAACAAGTTAAATAAAAATTAAAAAAGGTGAAGTGAGTCTTTTCTGACAATAAATTTGATTTGGCCACTGGTTTAGCAGTAAGGATTAACTTTGCTGTTCAATTAGGATATTTGTCCATAAATTGAATAGCTAATGCTGAAGATAAAAAGGTTTTGCAGATATATTTTAACCACATAAAAATATATACTACTGGCACAATGGAATATTTATGACTACTAAACAAACAATAAACAAAATTCAGATGTCAACTTAAAAATGTGAGAGTATTATGTTAAGTTTTACAAAATCTCTGAAGCTTGCAGATTGCATGTTGGTGATATCAGCTCAGGACCTTGACAGGTGGACTCCCAGCCCTGCTGCTATTTGTAATGTGCTGTGAAACCCTGGGGGCTCTAAAGTAGAACTCACCAATTTGAAGCTCAAAAGTGCATCCTTGGCTTAATAAAAAGGAAGTACCACAGTTTTTGGCATACGTCTTTAACTTCAAGGCCCTATTGGCACCCTAATATATTTATAAATATGTCAGATTTCAACAATATTTCTGAAGGAAAAGAGCCTAGTTGCATGTAGAAAGCACAGAGTTTTATACTCTCAGATCTGTTTTTTATGTTAAAAAAATTAAAAATTCATAAATGTGTTATCATAAGTAGCATGTAATTAGACTTCAACACTATGAAACAAAGAGGTTGGTGATTTTTAAAGTGTTTCCAAGCCTTTGTTCAAAAATATTAAGAAATAACAACTTGGCTTAAAAATTATAAGTGAATACAATGAAAATTGCCATGAATATGACTGACAAGGAAATATCAATGTGCTTTTGATGATTCTCATTTTGTTTAATAATTATTCAGCATGAATAGAACTCATTGTTATTTTGCTTTGACTTATTTAAAGACAAAAGTGAGAAAGAAGGGAATTTAGGGTTTATTTGATTGTGGTTATAATTCAACCAAAGCTGTTTTGAAGAGGCAATAACAAAATAAGACATTTAAAGTTCTATTTAAATGTGAAACTAATTAATATTTCTTCTGACATAATAAGTCATTTAAAAAAAGCATATTTAACATATCTTTCTGGGGGGGGAGAAAAAAACGTGTGCTTTTGCTTTCATCTAGCACAGAGAAAGTGGGAAAAACTGTTGCTTCCAACCAATGACAAAAATGTCAAAGAAAACTACCAATGTATAATTTTTCCTAAGTCTATCAGATAACTGATATTGTAAAGCAACTACTTAAGCAAAATTGAAACATACAGACACACACACACACACACACGGGAGAAAGTGATTGGTAACATATAAGTGTGTAAGAATGATTCAATCAAAAATTAGAAAACCTACACAAAAGAGTGAAAAGAGATAAGATGATCATTAGGACTGGACTCACAGATCACCTAAATGTTAGATTTATTTACTGGGTAGGAACCTTAAAATAACTATGTGAAATCTGTTGTTGATCTAGTAAAAAAAGGTGGAGAACATACATTAAAAGATGGGAAACTTTAGCAGAGAGATAAAATCTATAAGAAAAATTCAAATGGAAATGCTAAAAGTAAAAGCATAATGCAAGCATTTGAAGAATTTCTTCAGCGGATACATAAGTATTCAGACTTCATCTAGCTAAGGAAAGAATAAAAGGTATCTGTAGAAATGACTGAAACACAGAAATACATGAAGATAAAACTTAAAAAATAAGTAAAAGAGCAGAGCATCAAGAGGCAAGGGACACCATCAAATAATACATTGTAAATGTCCTTCAGTCCCACAGAGAGAACTGATTGAGAACAGAACAAATGCATGCATGTGTGTAGGTATGTATATAATATATGCACAAATGAATAGATATAATGGCTGAGAATCTTAGAAAATTAAGGAAAGAAAGCATACTATAGAACCAAGAAGTTCAGAAAACCAATAAGCAGAATAAATAACAAATAAACACACAAGGGTACAGGTACACGCTGAAATACATCTCAGTCACACTGATGAAAACCAGAAGAGAAAATCATTGAGGCAGCCAGAGAAAAAAGAAAAGATGACACATCACACATACAGAAATGTAAACAACAACAAAAGAATTACAGCAAAATTGTTATCAGAAACCGTACAAGCCAGAAGAACACTCAGTCACATCTTTCAAGTACTAAAAGAAAACAAAAGCTATCCACCAATAATTCTATTCTCAGTGAAAATATATTTTTAAAATAAGGATAAAATAGTTTTCAGAAAAAAACTAAAGCTGATTTATTGCTAGCACACTTGTACTATGAGAAATGTCAAAGGATGTCCTTCAGACAGAAGGAATATGGTATGGTACATAAACTTAGATTTATACAAAGAAATAAAGAGTCCAAAAATGGTAAACATGAGTATAAATATAAAAGACTTAAATTTTTTTCCTCATTCTAAATATTATGAATGATTAAGGCAATATTTTAAAGTAAAATTTCATGTATGTTGCTTTTTCAGATGAACAACTTTTATAAACCCAATAATAACTTCAATAAGATTTTTAAAATTTAACAATTAAGTGTGAATCTTCTGGAAAAATATACAAAAACTGAATAGTGGCAGTTGTCCATAAGGAGGGGGAGAGAGAATGAGAGAGAGACATTTTAATAAATGTATGGTTTTTTGGAATGTTTTTAGATATTAAAATAAAAAATAAAAGCTTAAAAATTAAAGTGATACATAAAATCAAAGATGGAATCATAACACACAAGTAAAACAATTATCTCAATTGGCAAATTCAAAGCAATCTCCATCAGAATTTTACTTGAAATTTTTTAAAAACTCAACAAACTATAGAAAATAAAAATAGAATAATCTATAGATTGCGAATAATTAAGTAAATTCTTACTAAAGATTGCAACAAGTCAGAATTTACCCAAACAGGTTTTAAGACATACTGCAAACACATTAAAGAGTACAGATTGATAGGGGAGGGGAAAACCCAGCTAACTGAGACATAGGTCCTTATATAGATCAAAGTTAGATACATATAAGAGACTGGGTCCAGCAATGGGCAAAACCTAGGATGCTTGATAAATTGTATTGAAAGAAATTCAGTATGACATTGAGAAAAGTAAAACTCGGTACTGATCATAGACTCTTATTGCATTAATAGTCTACATGTGAAAGGAAAATTATAAATTGAATAAAATGGCAAATAGGAAAATACTTTGCAAACCACAATTAGGAAAATATTTATTAAACAATAACTAAAAGAGATAATTCATAAGATTGGAAAATATCAAGATTTCAAAATTAAGCTTTTTGTTCAACAAAATTAAACGTGAAAATACTAGCTATTTTGATAAACAAAAATTAACAAATTACAGTAATAGAAAGTTACTTTAAAATATTAAAACCGGTAAGTAATTGATTACAGCATAAATTCTCAATAGGGTTGATATTGACACTATAGTAGCCAAAAATGGTAGTTTAGGTAGAAAAAAATATACTTTTTTAGTATATAAATCCCAGATGTATTTGTAATATGTGAACATATAAAACATATCTGTGGTATTAAAACTTCGTGGATCGGCCCAGCGTGGTGGCTCATGCCTGTAATTGCAGCATTTGTGAGACCGAGGCTGGCGGATCACCAGAGGTCAAGAGTTCAAGACCATCCTGGCCAACTTGGCGAAACCCTGTTTCTACCAAAAATATAAAAATTAGCTGGGCGTGGTGGTGCATGCCTGTAGTTCCAGCTACTCGGGAGACTGAGGCAGGAGAATGGCTTGATTGAAGTGGGGTGAGTGTCAGAGGTTGCAGTGAGCAGAGATCATGCCTCTGCACACTCCAGTTTGGGTGACAGAGTGAGACTCCGTGACAAAAAAAAAAAAAAAAAAATAGAGAGAGAAAAGAAAAAAGAAAAAGAAAATACCTTTATGGATCAGAATTCTTAGGAAAAAGTGTTCTCTAAAAGCTTCACAGAAAGGGTAATAAAGAAAAAAAGGTCACATAAAAGCAGGAAAAGTAATAGATAATTAAGCAAAGCATATTTTTAGAGAGTTTACAGAAAAAGGAGTTTAAATATTTAAGCTTATTTGCAATAAAAATGCTAATTTAACCATGTTACACTCATTAGAATGGCAAGTTATTGAGGGCAAAGGGAATTCACTGTACTCCTGGTAAGAGTATCCATCAGTATAGTCATTCTGCAGAACAATCTCACGCTATTCATTTAAGCTGAGTATGTTTAGGTCCAGGATTTCCATTCCAAGATCTATTTCCTAATGAAGTTCTCAAAAGGTTGATGAGAAGATCAACCTCCATAAAGGCTACATCATGTTATTATTTTTGGATGGAGGAATTGGTAGCAAACCAAACATCTAATACAAGTTTACTTATTGACATAAATAAAATACCGTGGATGTATACTGTGGAAATCTAGGCAGCAGGTAGAAGCAAGTAAATGAACAGACACAGTCAGATGGATAAGTGTCAAACACAGATTTAACTTTAAAATTGTAAGATGCTGATCCACATTTATGGCCAATAACATTTAGGTAAATTTAAAACATATACTCACATTAAATAATTCTACATTCTTAATATGGATGCAAGCACATTAAATTGGGTGCCAATGGGGAAAAAGAAATGGAAGTAATGATCAGAACTGTGGAGAAGAACATTTGAAAGTATCAACCGAAGCTGAAAAGCTTTTCCTTCTGACCCAGCCTTTACATTCTCAGGCATATAATCAGTAGCATGAGTTGGCAAAGATGTGAAATAACTGGAATTCTCATGTTCTCATAGTGGGAGTATAAATTGGTCTAATTACTTTAGACATCATTTGGTTATATATGTTAAATGTGGACGTATGCATAAACAATGACCTAACAATTTCATTCTTAGGTACATGTATTGTCATCTCCCTCCAAAGAGTAAACAATGAACATTTGCATCAGAGTGTGTACAAGAATGTTTGAGGTTGTATTTCTCTTTGTAGTAGGCATAAACTGGAAACAACACAAATAGTCATTAGTAATTCGAGGGATAAGTAGTGGTGGGACGATTTTATAATAAAATATTAAGCAGCGGTGAAAATAGATGTGCTACAACCATGTATAACGATATGGGTAAATGCTCTAATATAACGTTGAGGATGCCAAAGTAGAAAAAATACATTTTATATGATTCATTTTAAATATAATTTAGAAACACAAAATTGCTCTGTGAAGCTGGAAGTTAGAGTAACTTTGGAGAGGAAACAGGAGGTTGTGATTAGCAGAGCTAATATAACAAGAGTGATATGGTAGTCCTTGACTTAAATGCTAATTACATGCATCTGGTCACTTCTGTGAAAATTTAATGCGTTGAACATCTGTGATTTTTTAAATTTTTTTGGTTATACTTGAATTCAGAAGTAAATCAGAGTCTGCTTTCTCCACCAATGACATTTTTAAGAATGATACAGACACAGTGAATCATGTAACTGATCATGGTGATCATGGCAAAGAAAGCTTAGAGCTAGAAGTATAAACCACCTTGAAGAGTACTAATACTATAAGTTGTAAATATGTATGATCTATATATATGTACTAGACACTATTATAAATCATATGTACTCATTTAATGCAACAATTTTTTGAGTGGGGAATAATTTATCCGCATTGTATAAATAAGAAAAGATATAAAATATGAATTTAACTGCCTCAGATAATAGCTAGCCAGAGTTTAAACCCAGAAAGGCTGGCTCCAAAGTCACTTCTGTAACCGCTGAGCTAATCTGTTGTTCTAGCAAGCATTTGGGATTTTATTACACACATTTTAAGAGCTCAGCCTCTTGGTTGCTTCTTTTCTGTATCCTCCCCTTTTCCTCATTTGTTCCATCTTTTGAAATTAATTCTGTCATATGGATATTAAATTTATAAAATAGTTTCTTTAAAAACATAACATTCATCACCAATGTACTTTATTTTTTAAACTTCACTTACCTCTCTAGAATAGTTTATGTTTATCTCTTCTCCCCTACTGTGTATTAAAATTCAGAACTGACGTCTTATCTGTTTATCTCCCTCTCTAGATTATTGCCTGGCATATCATAGATGCTCAATAAATGACTGTTTTGACCTCAGCTGCTTTAATACAATCTGTGAACAAAGAACAGTGTCCTTTCTCAAAAAGAACAAAACTTAAAAGTATAAAATTTTAAAAAAATCCAACATTTTAAAAATAAAAGATAGAAAATGGGGCTATTTATGAAACGTCCAGTTTATTAATCCTCAGTAAAGACCATGTACAACCTTAAAAAAAATCACAAAATATATTTACAAGTGAACATTTAGCTAAAGTATTTATTAATTGTATTATATTTTAATTTTAGAAGGCAAACAATATTTTTTTTTTTTGCTTTACTAATGATGAAAACTTCCTGCTTCATCTAAAATATTTTTAGGTGAGTAAAGTTAAGTCTCCAAATAGCATATTACATATAACATTAATATTTGACACTGTGTCCATACTTTTTAAATACAACGATATTCACTGGTATTTTTAAATTAATGTTTCTTTAGTACATTTAAAATTTGAAAGCTTAGAAACAGGTATATTAACATATATAAGCAAAATGAATTTACTAAGTTTAAGTCTATTTTTGTAAACTGAATTTAGATTTTTATGAATTAATCTAATCCATTTACTACGTAGAAACATAGAATTAAAGGGAAAATTTTTATTCTGTCTACTTTTTGCCTAAGGCTATCATTCTATTTTCGAATAGCAAAAGCTAAAAGCCTCCAGAGAAATTTAAAGACCATGGAACTGTTGGTTTGGAAGCATACTTCACTTTTCTTTAGGTAAAATAAGGCTGTTAAAGCATTCTCTAAGGTATTTTGTCTTCCCATTATTTGTAGATGGTGAAACTAAAAACGAACGATCAAGCAAGAACAAGACCCCCATCAGCTGTAATCTCTAAATTACAAAGTTGTTAGTTTGATCCTGCTAATTCCTGAGCTGTACGTGTCCTGTGAAGATATTAAAAATGATCTAAGGGATAAAAGTTTATGAATCGCCCTCACGGACATATGTGCTACTTACTCGCCTCTTCAGATCCACTCTCCCCCTTCACCCTACTGTATACCTGAGATGGCTGGGCAGCAGCTTGGCAGTGGCCACTTTAATCAGATAGCCTTTTCCTACACCTCCTGGTTCAAGGAGCTGTTTCTTCCTGTTCCTCTTAGGTCTTAGAAGTAACTCCCTGCTGTTTCCAGCTCTGGATGACTTCTTTTCACTCCACCTACCTCCTATCACCCGATTACAGTGTACTGTGTTTCTTATTGAGACTCTGACAGACATATTTACTTTTGCTACTTTATTTCATACTTCTCTGCCCCCAGATTATATTCTTATGTTTGTAGGTCCTAAAATGCTCTGTAAACCCACAATTAAATCCCCTGTTACTCAGTTACTGTTAATTTAGATTTCACTTGAACAACCAGAAGTAGTGACTGGGAGCCCACTACTTCTCCTTCCCAAAGCAATCCTTTTACTTCTACCAGCTCTTAATTCTATAAAGTTATCTTTTTCTTTTATTCTACTGTACCATAATATTTTACTGTTTCATTTTTACCCATTTTTCCAGCTCAAGTCTCATTATTTTCAGATATTTCTATTTCCTTCATTTGAAATTCATGACACATGTATTAAATTATTAAAACATTATCTTTCTACTGTGACTATATGTCATAGAATGTATTGCCCAGAAATAAAGGACTGATATCCTTATATTGATCTGATATCCTACCCTGATATTAATTCATAACTTAAGTGAGGAGTTACTCTAGTAAATGAAGAGAGTTTTCATATCTAATCATTATTAATTAAATTGATCCAAAAGCCTCTCAGAAGACAAAATAGGAATTTGTTAAACAATATTACCATAGTGAATTGGGATATTGAATAAATAGGATAAGCTCTCAGTGTGGGAGAGGCTGACAAAAATAAAAGAAAACAAAACACTGGCAAATGAAATGTCCATAGAGAGCTTTGAGAGAATGTAAATATGCCTGGGATCAGGAAGACTTGGACATGGGCAAGGCGGTGTGAATGGCCAGGACTGACCTGAGGAGTCCCTAATCTCTTACTTCTAGCTGACCTGGAGGCTTTGTGCAAGCAGGAGGTGAAGCTGAGGAAAAGATGTACACTTCCTAGCTAAGTGTTGAAGCTGTGCTATATTACAAACATAGGCCTTCTGCAAGGGTTGAGAGACCGATTAATACAAAGCATTTAAGGTAATTATTGTCTAATCATTAGCTGACCACTATAAGGTCCTCAGAAGTGATTTCAGGGGCTTCATATGGCAAGGAATACAGACTTCACAGAATTCATCCAGGAGGTTTACTTAATAAAATAATAGTAACAAGAACAAGAACAAGAAGACAACCATCAACAACAAACCCTGGGAGAAAGAAGAGCTGATTTACAGAGTTGACACGTTATATTAGATTAAGTATCCAAGTATCAAAAACACATAATTGGAAACGTTAAGAAACCATGAAGCATGGCCTATATGCAGGAAAAAGAGCAGTCGGTAGAAACTATTTTTGAAGAAGCCCAGGCTCTGGATTTACTAGACAAAGACTTCTAATTAGCTATTGTAAATATAATTGAAGAACTAAAGGAAGCCATGTCCAAATAATTAAGGAAAACCCTAAAAATAATGTCTTGCCAAATAGAGGACCTCAATAACGAGTTAGAAATTATAAATATGAGCCCAAGTAGCTATTCTAAAATTGAAAGCAAAAGAACTGAAATTAAAAAAAAAAATCACTAGGGAGACTTAACATTTGAAGTGGCAGAAGAAAGAATCAGCAAACTTGAAGACATGCAATTTTAATACAGGAGTTACTAAGAAATAATTTTAGGCAGATAGAGTAAAAGGAGTTCTTGGTAAGGCTTTTCCTTTAATAGAAACAGCCCAGAACATTTCTTTCCTAACAGAAAGGCAGATTGAAAAGCCAGGCTGGCAATATTGAGAGGCTAATGTGGGCAATTAGAAAGCAGGTCCACCCAACATGGCCAACCATGGCCCACCTGCTCCTCGTCACCATGTGTGCCAGGCATCATGGCCACCCCCAGGTATCTCCACTCGTGCAGGACATCATGGTGGCCTGAATTTGCATATTTAAAAGGCTAGGGTGGGAGGGCCACATTTTTCCCGGGCTATGTGAATGACACACCTGCTGACACCAATCCCCTGGACCATATGCAAATCAGACATCGCCTCCTCCAGCGTCCCAGTATTACTGACCACTTTTCTGCGGCGCACGTGATTTCTGTCTTGGAGTCCCCCTCCCTCTGTCTTTCTATGGGGGAGATTTTTTCCGTCTTTCTTGCCTAGTAAATGCTCCACTCCTTAAAACCACTCCACGTGTGTCTGTGTCATTTATCTAAATTGGTGCAAGACCAAGGACCCTGGTGTTCCTCCTCATCGGAGCCATATCTTTTGGTGCCTTGGCCAGGAATTCATTCACTGGAGTGGTGAGTATGGAGTGAACCTCGACCTCAAATCTGTCCTTCAGTCTCAAGGCTCTCTTCCTCTTATCCTGTCGCCAAACTTTCTTTCTTTCCCCATCCATGGTCTCTTACTCTCTCTGTGTGAAATGTGTGAGAATTTTTACAGTTCAGGAAAACAGGTCTGTTAGGAAAGATTGGCAAATGTGGCAGGCAGTAACTCAATAAATGTCACTACGGTTTCTCTGGCAAGCTCATGGTATGTCTAAGCCAACAGCACCGCCTACTGGAATAGAAATCCTCTTCATGAGGCCCATTGGTGGTCCTTGGCCATACAGTGAGCTTCCTTTTGCACCACTAGAAATCAGGCTTTAAGCCACTCCTGTTAACGGGAGAGTTCTGTCTTCAGCAGTTAGGAGTGAAAGGTCTTCTGTAGACAGATTTTAGTCTCAATATTGTCCCATCAGCAGAAAAGTGGCCATTTGGTTCCTATGATCTTTCAAGACAACTAGTCTGTTTCCTATTTAAATGGTACTTAATTAGTAAGAGGATTTAAGTTCAGAAGTTAACCAGAGCCATTTTTCTGAGGGTAAATGCTTTAACACAGGCCATGATAGCAGGCAATATAGCACATTGCCTCTATTAAAGGAGCCTTGCCCAAAAATGACACAGTCTCTCTGAAGATCCACTTTTCGGGGAGCCAGGCAGATCACACAGGTTTTGGAAGTCAAAGAGGAATCACACAAAGTGGATAAGCTAAGGCTGTGTGGGTTAGGTGTAGTTAGTCCCACCACTTAGTTCATCCAGTTCTGTGGCTTTGAGGATCATGCCAACAACCATGGATGGCGCATTGAACAGGGTGCCAGGACCCAGGAACCAGGGAGGAAAAGAGTCGGGAGGCCACTCCCCTGCCTTCTTCTCCACCCTGGGTCATATGGAAAGGAAAGAGACTAAAACGATGCTTTTATTCTCACGTCTCTTTTTAGTGGGTAAAAGATTATCTTTAGCTTGCACCCCTCTGGAGTGCACCCTGAAGCAGTGGAACTTCCTTAACCTTAGGACTTTGAAAAGTGATGCATTTTCTCTTGCACAGGGGCATGATATTTTACTAAACCTTTGCAAGCCACGTGAGGTCAACCCCGCTCTTTTAGCAATCATATCAGGCAGGCCCAAAGAAAATAGTTTCCTAAAGTTAAAGAGGGAACTTCCAGGGGAACTATCTGAGGATTTCCCTTATTTGGGGACCCTTTAATTTCCCTTCTCATTACAGGAGCTTAGACAAATAAAGGGAAAATTAGGCTGATTTTCTGAAGACCCTGATAGTTATAGAGAAGCTTTCCAAAATTTCACTCAGATATGTCACCTGACTGGAATTCAGTATATGGAAAGATGTCATGCTGCTCCTAAACCAACCCCTCACCGCAGCTGTAAAGCAGGTAGCTCTGCACGAAGCAGAGGATTTTGGAGATGAGCAATATATCTCCTATAGTACACCAAAAATGGAAAAAGCAGACAGGGAAAGTGAAGAAGGAGCGGAAACACCATTCCCAATTGGGAGGGAAACAGTTCTGGTAAATGACCCTAAATGGGACCCTAATAACTCAAGAGATGAGTGGAAAAAGGAAGCACTTTTTAAGGTGTATATTAGAGGGCCTACAGGAAACCAGGGCCAAAACTCTCAATCACTCTAAACTGTCTATGATAAACCAAAAGCCAGATGAGAATCCTGCAGCCTTCATAGAAAGGCTGAGAGAGGCACTAATAAAACACACCTCCTTATTCCCTGATTCGGTCCAGGGACAACTCATTGGAAAGGACAAGTTTATTTCACAGGCAGCTCCTTATATCAGAAGGAAACTACAGAAGCAAGCTATAGGACCAGATAGCACCTTAGAGAACGGCCCGAAGGTGGTCACTTCAGTATTCTATAATAGGGACCAGGAGGAGGCCCAAAAGAAAGCAAGCTCAGGAAAAGGACAGAGGCTCTGGCAGCAGCTTTGCCGGCTTGCAAAGTCCACGATCCCTGACATGCATCCACTGTTTGCTCTCGGTATGGCAGGCCAGGACATCTTAAGAAGGAATGCCCAGGCAGCAAGCTGAAACCATCCTGATCCTGTCCAGCCTGTGGCAGAGACTACTGGAGACAGAACTGCCCCTGGAGGTGGAGGTCATTGGGTTCAGGACCAGTCTCACAGATGGTCCAGCCGGACTGATGGGTCCCGGAGCTCAAATTCTGACTCCAGTGGTGCAAACTGCCATTATAGCACAGGAACCCTGGGTGATTCTGGAAACTGAAGGAAAGAAAGTGGACCTCCTTCTAAACGCTAGAGCCAGGCTCTCTTTTCTCCTCTCTAATCCAGGCTTCCCTCTTCCCGTAGCACGACTGTAAGGGGCATCTCAGGAAAAACGCTAATCCAATATTTTTCTCGACCTTAGTTGACACATGCTTCCGAGCCATTATCATGATCGCTCTACTAATCAAAAAGAAAAAAACAACAAGTTAACCCTAGGAAATAATTTAACTGTTTACTCTCAACATCATGTGGCAGGATCACTGTCCTCTAGGGGGAGCTCTAAGCTAACGAACAGCCAAGAAAGCAAGACGTACTCAAGGCAGGATAAGCAGTAGTTGCTCTAAATAACATCTCTCCCAGGCACAAGGGCTCAATTAGCTGAGCTAATAGTTCTTACAAGAGCACTTGAAATAAGCAAGGGAAAGGTAGCTAACATTTATACTGACTCCAAGTATGCTTTCTTATTTCTCCATGCTCATGCTGCCATTTGGAAGAAAAGACATTTTCTTACCACCAAGGAATCTCCCATAAAATAGCACCAGGAAATTAACAGGTTGTTATCCTCAGTTTTCTCCTTCCGCAAGAAGAAGCAGGGATGCATTGCAGGGGACAACAAAAGGAAACAGATGAGGTAGCCAGAGGAAATATGTTAGCTAATGAGGCAGCTAAGTCAGCTGCAAGGAAGCCTCAAGGCATTAGCACAACTAGCAAAAGCCCAACCCCAGGAAATAAAACCACCTTCATTTAACCTGGGAAGTTTGGTATTAGTGAAAATTCTCATTTCTGTCTCTTTTCCTAAGCCACACTGAGAAAGGCCCTACATTGTTCTTCTTTCGACCTTTTTGGCAATAAAAGATACAGGAATCAACTCGTGGATGCATCACACTCAAGTCAAAGCCTAAAAAGCTGATGGAGCCACCCCTGACAGCCCAGAGGAATGCCATGAATCTCAGTGTGGAGAAATAGAAGACTGTAAGCTGAAAATCATAAAAGATAAGTAACTGAGGAAGGGCTACTCAGCTTACCCAGTCCCGCTACTAACTCACCAGACACTTTTATTATTTCTGCCCTTTCCTCTCAAAATTTGCCACCAAATATTAAAACTTCTTTTTAACATATATTTGCAGGGAGAATTTAATTACACATAGAATTGCTTTTGTAACTTTGCAGGTCCCCAAAGGGAAATGTAGTCTTGGCAAGTAAAGTTTTAAACGGAAATGATTTACTATGTCACTCTCCTGGGAATTGTTATCGTCACGCTACTATTTGCAATAGAACAAATGACCAGCATGATAATTCCCACCCTCTTCTGCTTGTCACCACGTGTGCCAGGCATATGGCCACCCCCAGATAGCCCCACGTGAGCAGGACATCATGGTGGTGGCATTAGGATATTAACAGGCTAGGCTGAGAGGGTAAGATTTTTTGTGGGCTATGTGAATAATAGACCTGGCGAAACCAATCTCCTGGGCCATGTGCAAATCAGACATCTCTTCCTCCAGCCTTTCAATATTATGGACCACTTTTCTGCTGCACAGGGGGTTTCTCTTTCAGAGCCCCCTCCCTCTATCCCTGTACAGGGGAGCTTTTTTCCTTCTTTCTTGCCTATTAAATGCCCCACTCCTTAAAACCACTCCACATATGTCCAAGTCATTTATAAAAATTGTCACGAGACCAAGGACCCTCGTGTTCCTCCATTCATTGGAGATGTATCAATTTGACATCATCCATTCTGAAGCGCAGAAAGATAAAGAATAAAGAAAAATGAGTAGAGCCCCCAAAACCTGTGAGATAAAGTTTATCAGCATGTATAAAATGAAACTCCTTGAAGAGGAGAGAAAAAGGGATCAGAAAGAATATTTTCAGAGAGAAAAAGGGATCAGAAAGTATAAAATGAAACTCCTTGAAGAGGAGAGAAAAAGGGATCAGAAAGAATATCTGAAGAAATAATAGTCAAAAGTTCCCCAAATTTGGTAAGGAGACAATGTATAAATCCAAGAAGCTTAATGAATTCTAAGGATAAACTGAAAAAGATCCACAAATAGAAACATCATAGTCAAATTATCAGAAGACAAAGAGATGATCTTGAAAGCAGAAAGATAAGGGACTTACCACATATTTGTCACTGTCAATAAGGTTAAAAGTTGACTTCTCTTCAGAAATCACTGAAGCCAGAGGCAATGGAATAACACATTCAAAGCACTGAAGAAAAAGAGTATCACATAAGAATTCTGTTTCTAACAAAATTATTTTTTAAAACATAGGAGAAATAATAAAATAAAACGAATGCTTTAACATACAAAAATTAATTAATGTAACACGCCATACTAATAAAGAGAAAAACTAAAGGAATTAATCACCAGTGCAGCTGCCCTATGAGAAATACTAACTGGAGAGTCCTCCAGGCTAAAATGAAAAGTCTCTAAACAGTATACTGAATCCATATGGAGGAATAGAGAGTACAGACAAACAAACAACTAGGGAAACATAAAAGGTAATATAAATATATTTTTTGTTTAAAACACTTATATTCTCCTATCTAAGAGATAATAGCATGAAGCAACAACTATAAAATTATTATCAGTGGGCTTAAAAATTATAAAGGTGTAATTTTTATAGCAATGTTAACATAAATGAGAAGCTAAAGAAAGGAATTACATGGGAGCCATGTTTTTGTGTACTATTCAAATTAAATTGTAGTAATCTGAACTAGATTGTTTTAAATTGAGCAGTTAATTGTAATCCAAAGCACAATGACTAAGAAAATAAGATTTAAAAAAATTATAATAGGCCGGGCACACTGGCTCATGCCTGTAATCCCAACACTTTGGGAGGCCGAGGTGGGCAGATCATGAGGTCAGGAGTTCAAGACCAGCTGGGCCAACATAGTGAAATCCCTTCTCTACTAAAACTACAAAAATTAGCCAGGCATGATGGTACATGCCTGTAGTCCCAGCTACTTGGGAGGCTGAGACAGGAGAATTGCTTGAACCTGGGAGGTGCAGGTCGTAGTGAGCTGAGAACACGCCACTGCACTCCAGCCTGGGTAACAGAGTGAGACTCCATGTACCCCCCAAAAAAAAAATTTAATAGAATAAATAATATAGGGATTAAACTGGTTTGCTAAAAATGTTTATTACAAAAAAGGACAACATTAAAGAAACATAGGAACAAAAAAGATACAAGACATAAAAAATAAATAAAATGGCATACATAAATGCTACTGTATAATTTCTCTTTAAATATAAATAGACTAGTGCCTTTATTTCTACATATAAAATGTGTCTTAAAGAATAGTCTTCTGTTTGTCAAGGGACGTGAGAAATGAATTCCAGACAGAAAAAAGAATATTGCCAAATTATGGAATTGAAAGGATATGACACATCCACAGACTTACACATAGTTATTTGCCTGGAATACTGGATCTATGGGGACGATGAGGAATGCGGAAGAGAGACAAAGGTTAGAAAGGAAGACAAACTACTAAGATACTTAGATTTTATACATAGGTGATGCAGGACCGCTGAATCATTTTTAAGCAATAAAACTATAGACTCAAAATTACATTTTAGGAGATAATTTGAAGTTGGGGGATATTAAGGAGAATGGGTTGGAGATGAGTTAAGATTGGATATATACGAATCCAGTTATGAGAACAATCGTGTGTTCTGAATTAGATTAAAAAGGGCCAAGATGATATAAGAGATAGTGAAACTAGAGAAGAGAAAGTGCTAAAGTGATGTTATTAAAAGACAAAATCTCAACTTAATCCAATGTTTTTTTTTTAGATGGAGTTTTGCTCTTTTGCCCATGCTGGAGTGCAGTGGCACAATCTCGGCTCACTACAACCTCTGCCTTCTGATTTCAAGCAATTCTCCTGCCTCGGCCTTCTGAGTAGCTGGATCACAGGCTCCCACAACCATGCCTACCTAATTCTTACATTTTTAATAGAGACAGGGTTTCACTATGTTGGCCAGGCTGCTCTCGAACTCCTGACCTCGTGATCTGCCCATCTTGGCCTCCCAAAGTGCTGGCATTACAGGCGTAAGCCACTGTGCCTGGCCTGATAAGTCTTTTTATAAGATAGAGTTAATGCTAAAATAACCCAATAAGATTAATATCCAAAAGGCTGATAAAACATATGACAACAATGAAACAATTTAATGATAATACACCCATTTGTGAATACTATTCTAAGTACTTTACATATAACATTTCATATGATCCTCACAAAAGGCTTATAAAATAGGTACTGTTTTTTTTTCCCAATTTGAATTTAAATTTCAAATTCTACAATTCTTTTTTAACATCCTAATGCCACATAAAATAAGCCGACATATTTGATTTGTTTGCTTACAGACCCTGATACAAAGTATTCAACATAATTTTGAAATGAAACATTGCCTTGCAAGAGTAAGTTCTCTATAAATAAGAGGAAAAAAAGATTGGAATTGAGAAAATTCAATGGTTACTTTTGTCTAAATCTTGGTACACTAATAGTCTTCAAAAAATCGGTATTTATGGTGGAACTAGTATTCATCAAATATTATACCTAGCATGTGGCTACAGAAAAAGAAGAAATTTATAGCCCCTGACATAAAAAGGTTTTAAGTTTGATGGAGAAAACATGTAAAAAATTTGTTTAGAGTGTATACATATATGTGTCCTCTTTTCTAGAAGATAATATTTTTAGGTATACCTGAAGAATAAAAGCAATCATCAGGGTATATTAAAGCTTCATAATAAATGTTAAAAAGGAATTTACCATGTGGAAATAAAGGAGAAAGTCATTTCAAAAACCTATTTATTGAACAATTAACAAATTAATAAATTTTATATTTAAATATTTTCAAAACCCCAGTTCCCAAAATGTAATGTTTCTATATGTGTATGGCAGATTATTCACATTCTTTCCTTTTCACATAAAAATATGCAGTCATTATCCACCCGTCAAAAGAATAAGTATATAAGCAGAAAAAATATTTTTAAGCCACAAATAATTCAATAAATAAATAAATAACTTTGCGGTGCCATTTAGCTCTCTGATACTCTGATACAGTGCCATTTAGCTCACATTTTAACACACACACACACACACGCACACACACACACACACACGAGGTAAACATAATGTTTTTAGATAACTCTATTTTTAAAATAGCAACCAGTGTCTTTCATTCTATAAACACCAAACTTTATAAAATCAATGCTTCCTATGTACAGTCTTTGAGTAAGCAAAATAAGTCTGCAATAGTATATTCAATAAATGATGGAACTTAACTGCAAGTTGTCAGATTGAGATTAGTTCTGTTTAAAAGCAGATCGGTGTTTACCATTCACTCATTCCCTCAAAGGGCTGGATCTAGCAGATTTTTCCATGTTGGTATTTTCTAGCAGAAGATCTTAAAATTAACCCAAAAGGAGTCCGTCTGTAAATGCTAGTTGGGTGCCATGCTTAGTATTAGTAAAAAACTACTTTTCTTAGCTTGATCATATTTTTTTGGAAGGAAAAATAAATACCTAAGTGTAAAGTGTGGACAGTATTTCCTATGAGGTTTTTCTTTCTTTTATTTTCAGCCCATTTAAAGGTCACTGTATAACCTTTGTACGATTATAATAACTATTACTGTCCTAGGGCAGCAGATAAGGCACAAACCTAACCTTGGCATTTCTAAAGCATACAACCACCAGCTTTTTAAAGTAAAAGAGACCCTAAAACATGTGACCATTTGATAATTCTGATACCAGGCTTTATTTCTGTATCATGATAGAGATTTCTTTTGGAGGCCAACAGTGAAGACCAAGATTGTCAAAAAGCAGTTGTAGGCCTACGGTGCTCAGTTCCTCGGGACTGCTGCTTGGCTAAGTTGCAGCTCCCTCTCTCCTGGGCAGGAAGTCTGGACAAGTAGTAAAACTTTGTCAAAATTATTATGGTTTCTGCTTTTTCTTTCTTTCCCAGATAGCTCAAATATGGTTATCAGAAAGTCGAGAATTCAAGAGGGTGCCTTAATTTCCTTTCCTATTCCTTCCTAAAGAAATAGTAGAAATGTCTGGGACAGAAATGCATACGCAGATGGGTATGTGCCTTCATTAATCAAATTCAGCTTTTCCCTCTCCTATGTGATCGCTCTGGCATGACACTATAAAACCTTCCGGAAAGCTATCTCGTAAAAAGTATTGACAAATTTTAAATATACATAGTCTTTAACCCAGTCATTGCACTTAGAGAGACCCTCTCCCCATTTAAGAATCTGAAATACACACATATTCACATTTCATTATAGTGTTAGTTATAAAAGAACAAAATTGTACGAAAATATAAAAAATTATAGTAAATACATAATTAAATAATCAAAGGAGGAACTATTATAGGGCAATAAAATTAAAATTCTAAAATTTAAACTTAATTTCAAAAATGTTTATGACATGAGAAAAATGCAGGGCATGCAATTAGAAATATACACACATGTACATATGCAAATATATAATGATATTATACAAAAAATGAGATGAGAAACAATAAATATTGCAGTTGATAATTTCCTGTTGTTCTTGATTGTTAGCTTTCAAAATTTTAAAAGAAACATTAAAAATGTCAATAAGTGTAAAATCTGGGAAAATAATCCTAGAATTTAATCATTTTAATACATTGATGATTTGCATCGGTTCCCTGCTAGTTGTAGGATAACTCAACTACTTAACATTTGATACAAGCCCTTGACAATGTGACTAGTCCATGCAGCTCCAGTCCCATTATTGTAATTTTTTTTCATTGATTTAATACAAATAGAGACTTTGACAATTATGCTTTATGCTGATCCTACTTCCTTAAAATTTATTTTTCTTTTATAGCTTTCTAATTCTTTTATATTGGCAAACTCTTACTGATTCTTTATGATCTAGTCTGTATATCCTCCCAATGTCAGAATAAGCTATATTTGGATCATATTCCTGTTTTATAGAATTCAGGGCAATAGCATTTCTCCTGAGTGGAAAAAATATGCATGAATATAATCAGAATATAATTAACATTTTTCTTCAAATAACTGAGCAGGGTGTATCCCTATGTCAAGCATTATTTAGTTCCCTTTACATTGAACCAATAATCAGAGCCAATATATTTACTTGATTAGGTAGGACTTCTTCTATCTTTCCTCCATTGATCCAGTATTGCTCTAGTCTATCAACAAAACACCAAACAATACTGGGCAAAGACTTACTACAATCTAGATATATTCTATTGACAGCTTTCTTCCATTCTATCTACTGGTATAATAACCTTAAAAAAAATGAAACAAGGCTATTCTGACATTTTTCATTTTGACATTCAATAGTTAAAATTTCTTTTAAAATTATTTTCCAGTAATAATGACATTATTGCTGGTATAATCACTACTGGTTATAATAGCAAGAATTTTAACGTAACAAATCCCCATACTATATCAACCATCCTGACGACAACTTTATAGCTTTTCATCTTCTCAACACCACTCTAAGGCAGAAGTGTTTGTCTCTGTTTTGAAAAAGAAAACATTAAAGATCAAAGAGTTTAACTTATTTAAGGACATACAGTCAGAAATGATATGGTCCAGGATTCAAATGTTAGTTTGTATCTCTGCACTAAACTATATAAACCTTTAATATGCTGTCAAGAACAACAGTTTGCTTCACTTTTACTCCTCTTACTTTATCATCTTGAAAAAATAGATCAGAGGGAAAATCAAGAACATAAGTAGTTTGAGTTTTAAAATTCATTAAAAAATGGCAGTTTTATTTATATCTATGGAAGATGACCTAATAAACAGTAAAGTGCTTTAACTACACTAAAAACAACAATGAGGAAGAGTAAAGAATTTTCTGATTATAACAGTGAGAATAGGCTACCAAAATGTGTTCTGAATTACTTGTCCTTGGGGCCAGTTAGATAAGGTGAAAGGCCATCTGTTTGGATGGTTTGGGCACTAACTTGCAAAGTATTAAAGAGCTGAACCATATCATCTCTTGAATGCCTTCTGGTCATATGGTTCCATTTCAACAGTGTTTATCTCTTTCACATCAAAATTGTTCTTTTGAGAGAAACATGACCCAGGCAAAGATGTTTATATGCCACCTACAATGCTATGCATATGAGGAAGGTTTTGGCTAAAATATTAAATAAAATTGTGAATAGCTTCAGCATTTAAAATATATATTTAAAATCTTAGCTGTTTGTCCAAAATCAGAACTTGATAGAAATAAATTATCTGTTACAATTGATGCATAACAAATTTTATCAGCCAATAATTACTTTAGTAAAATTTAGGTTATTCTATTAAGATCAATGCCATGTTAAAGAAAAATATATTTATTTTCTCATCATATTTCTATACTTAACTATTTTGTTCTTAGTTCTAATTAACATTTATAAATCATAGTAAATTTATAAAGTATAAACTAGCTATATTATGAGGAAACATTCATAAGGCAATCCTGCAAATCTGGAGGAGCTGGCATTTCCAATTTGACAAAAGGTGAGAAATAACAATAAAATCTTAAGTCCCTCAACCAACTTACTTAACAAACTCCCTGTTGGCCCAGAGAACCCCAGAGAAACCTTAAAATGGAATGGTGGGTCACACATACCTCACTATCTCCCCTCTCTCACTCTCAGTAGGCTTTCATTTCTAAAGGTTAAACAGAAACCAGCCCTTTCGAAAGATTTGCTGAACTCCCTTCCCTTTTTATGGTTTCAAGTTGATAACCAACCACCATTCCTTCCTGATGAAAGACCACCAACTGTGGACTAGTTGTGTCTGAGTTAAGAATCTGAACATAGGAAGCCTCTGTGGCCTTTGTTTCACGTTTTGACATATAGAGCCTAATTTTAATATATTTAAATGTTGTCTCCACCCCTAAGTGAATATTCGATATGTATAACATGTATGTTTGCTTAGCATGCATGTGTGTGCCCCATTCCATGCATATTCACAGCTCCTTCTATAACCTGTTGGACATATATATGCCTAGCCAATCCATTCAGCATAAATTCCTGTCTCATCCTTCCTTATTTCAAGAGTCTGCATCTGGTTTTTGCCAGAAGCTAAGCTTCCCAGCCTGCAGGATGGACAGCCTATAGGCTGTAACCTGTCGTAGGAATGAAGCTTTCTCTACAAATTTAAAAAGATCATGATACTTCAATTGACAAAGGTTAATTTCTAGTCAATCAGTAATTCCCAATGACAAATTCTAGAAGACCAAAATAAAGAAATCACTCTTGTCTCTGGTGAAAAATCAGAAAATGGTTGAAAATGAGTAAATAAATTGATGAACAATAATATAAACAATAATTAACAATCAATATTAGTTAATGGAAAATAATAAATGGTTGGATTTTATTTTGCTTTTTTTCTCTGATTGCTGATTGACAAATCAATCTTGTTCTCTAATAATGAAGCATGAAGAAAGGTTTTAAAATTATTTAATGAAAACTTGCTTTGAAAAAAAATCAATTATCTAATGTCATAGAAAGTTAAATTAGTGCAATTCTGTTAACAATAAAGAAGGCCTTCAGAATCTTAAAGCTTTGGCTTGGCACTTGATGTATGCTATACATTTGTCAACAATAAAGAGTCCAACTCCGTTATATATTTAAAAAGCTTTATTCTGAGTCAAATTTGAGCGACCAAGGCTCAAAGCACAGTCTCAAGAGGTTCTGAAAACATATGTCCAAGGTGGTTGGATTATAGCTTGATTTCATACATTTTATGGAGATGGGCAGATATCAGTCAATATCTGTAGGGTATATATAGGTTCTGTCCAGAAAGGCAGGACAACTCAATGCAAGGGTTTCTAGGTCATAGGTGGATTCAAAGAGTTTTTGATTGGCAACTGATTGAAAGAGTTAAATAATTATCTATAGACCTAGAAGCAATAAAAAGGAGTGTATGGTTTAAGATAAGCAGTTGTAGAAATCAAGGTTCTCATTATGTAGATGAAGTCTCATAGGTTCCCACCCTTAGAGGCAATAGATTGTAAATGTTTCCTGTTCAGATCTTTAAACAGTGCTAGACTCTCAGCTAGTCTCTTTAGAATCAGAAAAAGACCTGGAAAGGGAAGGGGATTCTCTACGGAATCAAAGTTCCACAAAGGACAGCTTTGTAAGCCCATTTCAAAATATGTCAAAGTACATTTTGGGATAAAACATTTTAATTTATTTCAGGGCCTGCAAAGCTCTCATGTAATGCTATAATAGAGTCTGCTTGGAATTTGGTCATCTTTTTGCTACAGTCTGTTCTTTCAGTCTTAAGATCTCTGTTTTAATGGTAATGCTGGTCAGTTGTGCCTAAATTCTAAAGGGAGGAGAGTATAATGAGGCATATTCAATTCCCCCTTCACATCATGGCTTGAATTAATTTTTCAGGATTACTTTACAATCCACTTGGCCAAGAGGAGGGGTCCATTCAGTTGGTTGAAAGTCTTGGAATTTTATTCTTTATTTACACATTTAATCTTTATAACAATCTAATGAGTTGGTATTATTATCTTCATTTTAAGTTGAGAAATCAAATGTAGGAAATAAACTTACTTGTCCATGTCCACCTAACTAGAAATTGGAAAAGAAACTGCTATCCATGTGTCTCCAAACACCATGACCTCAGGGTAAAGAGACCGAGTATAGATTTTAAACTATTTTAAAATGTAATCCATTTACATAGTAATTTTCTTAAAATACATAAGGAAGATGTATACAATTGTTCTAATGTCTTCATTTATATAATTATCTGTTTGCCTCATATTATCAATAATGTCTGTGTTAATTTTTAAATTTAATTTAATTTAATTTTTGGTGGAAAATGAGGGAGGGGATTGGTGAAAAATGAGGAAAATGAGAGAGAACTTCTTATTCAAGCATTGATGAGTTCCACAGGCTGAGTTCCATACCTGGGTCAGTGTGGTGTATCCTCAAGTGGCCATGTATAACACTCAGGCAAGTTGTATACTCAACTCAGCTAATGGTGGCTGGATTTCCAAGCCAGAGGTAACCATTAGGTCCTACCTTCTGCTCCTTCACGCAAGTGCACATAAATAGAGAAATTTTGAGAAATCAATGGAATAAAAAATTGGGGTTTTAAGACTATCTGATTTAGATCCTTATGGTTATGGGGAGACCAAAGGGAATGCTATGAAACTTCTGCTTTAAAACTAACTTAACACTAATAACATTTTCACATTCCCAATTATTACATATGTCTTTGCATTCAAGCCAAGGCAATAACTGTTCTAGTCAAAAGAAAAAATATAAATATAGATAATATTTTAAATATTCTAGTTTTATCAGGAAAATTAGATATGGACAAGAAACCAATACCAAAGTCTTTCATCTGGTTAGGACATGGATATACTGTAAATTCTGCAAATTCTGCAAAGCTGCTTATTTCATAAAAATAATAAATGAATACATAATTCATTGCTTTAAGATAAAAGGCATTCTCCACAATCCCTGCAACATACCTTATACCTATAGAAGGCAATTATTTTTAAAAGAACATAATCATACAGATTAGATTATTTTTCTTGGATTGGAAGGTTCAGCAGAACCTTGACAGTGTTCCAAGCTATTAACTTTTATTTCACATACTAAAAACTGAAGATCTGATCATTGGAAAAGCATTTAATTATAAAACATTGGTTGGTTGGATTTAAGTTAGTTAACTTCAATCCAATTTTCTTTCCCTGATAGCCAAGTCACTACATATCTAAAGAGACATCAAGAAGTTGGCATTTTCTAGCAATTTGGAACTTAAACAAACCAAATTTAAAAAGAGCTTATTCTAACTCACTTTTAGGTATCTAATGCATAAATTTCTTAAATTAGTTTTCATTGATTCCTCTATTTAACAAAAGTCAAGGCATAACAATAAATAGACTAGCATCAAAACGTAATGCCTTCACTGCTGACAAATACCCAATGTAAGATTGGTTTAGACAGCTGCTGTCCAAAATCAGAACTTGTTAGAAATAAATTATCTGTTACAATTGATGCATAACAATCAAAGTTTGTTTATCAGCCAATAGTTACTTTAGTAAAATTTAAGTTATTCTATTAAGATCAATGCTGTGTTAAAGAAAAATATATTTTCTCATCATATTTCGATACCTAAGAAGAATTATATTCTTAGTTCTAATTGACATTTATAAATCATAGTAAGTTATCTATTATATATACTAGTTATATGTTATATTATTTGGTTTACTTAAAAATGGTTATATGCCTATTCCTAAAAAATATATTTATATTGTTACATGTTGAACTCTGGGCATTTCGGGATTTGAAATAGTAATTTTTGATTACAAGTTTGAGAAGAATTTCTGAATCCTTCAGTCTCTTAGTTTTCTATTCAAATGTTAATTTGAGTTTATAGAAGCATTTCTTACATCTTATAAATCACCTCCTAAAATGAATTTTACTTAATCAGTAATCAGTACCCCAAGTTTTGGAGGTAAGGATGCAGAGACAGTGGGGATAGATCTTCATGGAGTCCCTTCCATGGGGTCTGGTCAATGGTATTGTTATGGCCTTTGTATGCTCCCCAAACTCACTTTTGTTTTGCTAATTAACTTTTTATCACATTAAATCCTTCCTTTTCAATAATAAATATTGATATTGACAGGTAACCTGTAGGTATAACTATTTGTAAAAACTACAAACATACATAAGAATTCCCTTCATCAAATGATTTTTAATATTTAACTATTCAAAGTTGTTAAACATTGTAAGAGGTATACAAATGAAACTTTGCAAGAATTTGGAAGAACTGTAAAAAAGTATGTAATAGAATATTAAAGGGATAATCATCTATATGACCAAGGAGAAATGAGGTTGTAATCACAAGATGAAGAAAGAGATACCAAAAAAGGGGTAGGGCGGGTGGAAGATTCAGGCAAGAAGAAAAAAATATTTGGAAGAAAAAATAGAAAAGCAGATGGAAAAAAATCGTGTTTTCCATTGTTTCTTTGGGTACATTCACAGTTGCAACTTTTCACTTAAGTGTGAGATGACTTTTTAAAGTTTTAGTAATTCCCACTTACTTAACATAGCTATTCTCCAAAATCCCTTCACCACACCATATAACTATAGAAGGTATTTATTTTTAAAAAGTAAATGATCACATAGATTAGATTATAAACTATAAGAGAGAAGTCTAGTAGACGAGACTACTAAAGGAAAATGTCAGATTTTACTCACGATTTCATCAACCAAGCCTAGCACTGTTACTGGAACATGATAATTCTGCAGTGTAAGGTTTTAAACCTATTATAAGAACACTGTAATGCTCAATACTTGAGTCATGTGTTAAATACAGAAAAAAGGAAAACTGCAAGTGTGTTCCTGATAGAAAGGTTTCCAAATTGCTTGCATAGGTATTGAATTATATGTAATTGGGATAGCTGCTTAGAGGGTAAACTTCAAAACACAAAATAGCACAAGACATACAATCCAGCAGAGTCAAATCAATGAATGTGAGATTAAATTATTACCCAGAAATGATCTATGCAATTTTTAATATCATGACTAGATAAATAAAATAATTTAATATTTTATTATTTCCATGATCTCTTAGAAAAGCATATCCACTAGAGAATAGATTTCTTTGATTATCAACAATCTTGCGCCATTATTATTATCAGTATGTTATCAGAGATGTTAAATTTACTAACCTAAAATACTTTATTTAAACATAGGAGATGAGAAGTGGCAAATAAATGATTTGAACTTCAGTTACATAAATTCAAATCCAGTATTATTTCTACCATGTTATGTTGTGAGTATATCTAAAATAAATCTTTATTACCGTAATTTTATAAAGGAATAAAAAAATCTACAGAAATTTTTCAGTGACTTTTCCAAGGCCACAGATGGGCACTGGAAGAGACATCAGATCTCCAACCTCTAGTTAGAGAAATTTACTGTGGTCATGCTGGTGAAAGACAATTGTTACAGAAATCAAAGAACAAAATTTAATTTTCATTAAAACATAAATTTAAATAAATATTCCATTTATAAATAATCCTGATTTATGTTATTTATATATTTTTCAAGCCTTACGACTATATAGGTACTCCTTTTTTCCTCTCACAACAAGTCACACCAAAAGGGCAGGAAAGAGAGATTCATCTCAGAATTTCTTACTAATTAATTTCACAGGTAAAGTCAGTATACCAAGCAGAAGATCATTTATTTCAGATACAATATAGTAGTAGCTGAAAAAACATTTTTAACATAGACAAGTAATTGATGGCAATTACTATAAGTGTAATAAATGTTACAGAGACTCTAGTACACATGGATGAAATACTTCATTGGACTTTTAATAAAAATAGATGTAGGTAGGTTGATGACAAATTCAGAATTGTTTTTCAAGGTACTGTTTCAAATAAAGGTATATTCAACTTTTTATGTTTTAAATTTCTGCTAGCTATTTTATATTTTGGTTCACATTATAATGTTCTAGAATTTGATATTTTTGGTTAACATGCAGAGTCATCTCATAGGTTTTTTTTGTTTCTTTTTGTATAGCTCTCAAAATTTAGTTTTTATATCTTTCTGCTTAATAGCATTGAATGAAACACAGGACAAATCTGTACTTTTAAACATGTGTTATTTTATTCCCTAATGTTATTGCCAAGGTTTACAGAGTTTCTGAGTGAATAAATCTTCACGTCAGCTCTTCTATCATCCATTTTCAGTTGTCAACTAGAAAAATGATACGTTAAAAGACTAGAGAGTCATTTGCTTAAAGTTACATAACAATTCAGTCATTAATATAATACAACCCAATTTGCTGACATCAATCAGTAATGATGGTGAAATGTCCTTTAAAGTAGGAAAATGTTTTCCTCACTTCACAGATGAGGAAACTAAGGCTCAGTGAGGCTAAGTAATTTGAGCTGCAATTCCAATTCAGGAAATTAGGTTGCAAAGCCCATATTCTTCCCATTTCTCCACTGTCTTCCAAGAAAAAATGTTACATTTACTTTTCACATTTTATTATGTAGACTGTTAATTGCATATATAAAACCCAGTGACCATGAAGCATTCTAGGTGCATTTTGACTTTGAGACTTATTGCTGTGTTCAAATGGTTGTTTTCTAATGACTTGGGAACACAAAAGACAACTGTATTCACTTTAGAAATAATGCATTTCATTACAAAATTATATTTTATTTACACAACAATTACACTGTTTCAGTATATTTTACTTTAATGAAAAGACAGAGCCTCAACAAGTCATAAATGATAATAGGAAGCTGGTTTTACAGATGAGAAATGAAACATGAAATAAGAATAGAACAAGGAAAGGATAGAAACACTTCGATTTGGAATAAATAGATATTTTTAATTATCCATTAAAATTATATGATATAGACCTATTTTGGCATAAATCTCTATTGCAGCAAAAGACCTTTGATGTGATTGAGTGCATAGTTATTTCTATATTTAACTGTGCTTTTTCTTCTATCCTTAAATTGAAGAGACTTGCTGCCCAACTTTATGGGGCAGTTATAAACCGCCTCAGCACTTCACCTCATTGAATTGTTGGGGGTTGAGTAATTAAAATGTCTTCAAGATATGGAATCTGTAAATGGTAATAGCCACATAGCATCCACTAGAGTAGTTCTATTATGGATAATCCAGTTGAAGTAATTTCTGTAGACAAGTGTCTTACTCACATGTATGGAACTCTCACCACCTACCTGGGCAGCTTTTCTATAATTTACTTTTATGGCTTTCAGTTTCAATTGGATTTTATAGGCTTAATGGCTTGGGAAACGATTATGGGCAACAATAACTCAGAATTGACCTTTTCAGAGTTACCTGCTTTTTCACTGGTTTAACTAGCAATGCTTCTAATTGAATTTTTCAGCAACAAAAATATGTGCACTAACAGCTGCTGACTTACATTTTATAATCATTGTTATTACACTAGATAAATATTTAAGTAGTTAAGAAAACCATGGCTGTAGAGCAAAATCATCCACAGTAGCACAAAGTCAGTGTGTCTATGTGAAAATACTTTACATTCAAATTATGCCTCTTTTGAAAGAAACCCTTTGGGAACAATTAAAGACGAAATTGCAATTAACTAACAATTGACTGGCAACGTATAGGACATAGTAGAAATATAAAGGCAGTTCGCTTTTTATAGGATACTGAAGAAGTTGACGTCAATCCCAGGCTCAACTTTAAAAGTGGGATCTCTGAGAGATTTAAATTGTGTACTTGCAAAGCATTTAACACAAAGCCAGGTACTTCTGATGTATTATTAAAAGGAAAAGAATGAGAAGGAAAAGTAGTAGTAGAAAGAGGAGGAAGAGGTGGGGTACCATGATATCAGCCAGCAGCTGCCACCAAAATCACAGTATCTTAAGAAATTTATTTCTCCTCTGGTAGGATTTAGAAACTAAGCAGGTTTTATAATGTTAATACTACAAGGTCATTTTGAAACATTTCATTTCAGGATCACATTGAGAAGCACTGCTCTCCTGATCTTAAGAGTCTTTACCGTGTGTCTAGTAAACCTCTCTCTCTAATTACCAGTGGACTGATACCACACCCTGTTTACAAGACAATACACTTGAATTGACTTCTCCTGAGGTGGGCAGCAGACTACAACCACCTTCAAACACCACTATTGGTCTTTGTCCCTTGAACCTGGAAATATACTGGCTATCAATTTGAATTAAAGCATATGTAGTTGGTAAAGGCCTAATGTGATCTCCCCAAATATGTATGCAATTTTGGGAAGTTTGTATATGTACATTTGTTATTTTCTTCATTGTAGCAAATATTAGAAAAATGCTTGTTTTAAAAAATTTGCTAATGATATTTTTATTTTAAAATCCACTTGTTTATAGTAACAAATTTACAGTAGTGAGTTATAACTGTTTGAATAAAGTCAGCTATCCATGTGTCCAGGGAGATGAGAGAGAGAGAGAGAGAGAGAGAGAGAGAGAAGATAAAATGATGGAGTTTGTAAATCATCAAAGAAAGATAAAACTATGGGGAAAGTAGAGAAAACATAGTATCTAGTCTTAAAACATGTCTTTATAGGGTGCTTATTAATTATTAAAGGAAAATTGGAATTTTAAAGTGGAGAAATTTGGAGACTGTTTCCAAGTTTGTATTTCCACTGCAAATAATGCTACTAGAAATATTACTGGAAATGACTCCAATGGTGTTGTTTGAGACAGAATCTTGCTCTGTCACCCAGGTTGGAGTGTAGTAGCACAATGGTGGCTCACTGCAACCTCATTCTCCTGGGCTCAACCCATCTTCCTACCTTGGCCTCCACAGTAGCAGGGACAACAGGCATGCACCACCATGCTGGCTAATTTTTTGACTTTTTTTGTAGAGACAGGGTCTTGCTATGTTTCCTAGGCTGGTCTCAAACTCCTGAGCTCAAGAGATCCTCCTGCCTTGGCCTCCCGAAATGCTGGGAATACAGGAGTGAGCCACCATGCCCTCCTATTGTACATTTGTAAGCATTTCTTTAGGATAGTAGTGAGAAGTTTGTATCATGGTTAAAACACATTTACTCTCATAAGAAAATACCAAGTTGTTTCCCAAACTGTTCCAATTTACATTCCTACCAGTAATGTGAATAAAGTTCTCAATCATATACATGTTTACTAACAAGTAGTAATATGCCAGATGTTTTTAGTTTTGTCAGTCTGGTAGGCATCAAATATTTCTTATTGTGTTTAATTTGCATTTATCTTATCGCTTGCATATTTTCATAAAGGTATAAGCTATTAACTTGTAAAATTCCTGTTCATCTTTTTGTCCATTTATTTTCTCTTTTTGTTTATCAATGTTCAGGAATCCTTTTTGTAGGTTTTATTGTTCGTTAAGTTATATTTCTTGCATATAGTTAATTTTTTGGCTTTATTTTCTTTATGGACTATAAAGATGTTTTATAAACAGAAGTTTCTATTTTTATTGGTATAAAATGTATTAATCTTTGCCTTTATGGCTTATACCTCATGTAAACAAAGCTTGTCTTAGAATACTCCATATCTTAATTATATAGAGATTTTATTTTTCATGTTCCTGAAAACAAGATTTCTTGTTTTCAGGTTTAAGTCTTTAGTTCATTTAGACTGAATGGTGAGAAGTAGGAACCCAATTTTAATTTTTCCATATAAAAAATCAGTTATCATAGTACATATATTATTTATATGTATTTTTTTTAGATGGAATTTCCCTCTTGTTGTGCAAGCTGGAGTGCAATGGTGCAATCTGAGCTCACTGCAACCTCCGCCTCCTGCGTTCAAGTGATTCTCCTGCCTTAGCCTCCTGAGTAGCTGAGATTACAGGTGTGTGTCACCACGCCTGGCTAAATTTTTGTATTTTTAGTAAAAACAGGGTTTCACCATGTTAGCCAGGCTGGTCTCGAACTCCTAACCTCAGATAATCCACCTGCCTCAGCCTCCCAAAGTGCTGGGATTATAGGTGTGAGCCACCATGCCAGTCCTTAGTACATATGTTAAATAATCCATCTTTGCTCTTCCAATCACATCTCTTTCTGGAAACTGTATTCTATTCCTCACTTATTTGTGTACTACTAAACCAATGACCTATTTTCTTAATTATTATACTTAATATTTTGATATCTGAGAGAATTAATTTTTCAAGTATGTCTTGATGGAATTTCTCCAATTGAATGCCCTCATGTACAATTGTAACCAACACTCAATTAAGACTAAAAACATTTGAACAACCTCACTTATCACAACACTCAAATGAAGTCCCAGAACAGCAAGGCTCCCCAGAAACATTCCCCATAGTACATTCTAGCACTTAGCACCTACCCAAGTAGAGCTATTTTTTTAGTTTTAATAGCGTAAGTTAGGTTTTATGTATTGTCTTTTCCTGACTCTTTACTTTTGAATAGTAATTTCATTACCAGATTATTAGGTTACGAATTCTCCTCTCATCCACAAATACATAACACAAAAGAACCAGAATAAGAAGAGAAAGAGGAAGAATATGAGAGGAGGGATGGGAAGAGCAGGAGAGGGAGAGGAACAGGAGGAGGAAGGGGAGGAAGACACAATAAAAGGAAGGGAAAAAATTCCTGGAATTTAAAGATTTTGATTGGGATTTCTTCCCCTTCTATCTCTTTTGTATATTCCAATAAATCTGAAGCAATAAGTCACCAGATACAGGCAGATGGTCTCAGTGTACCTGCCAGTGTCAGCTTTCTTAACTGCCTACATCTATGTTCCCTTATAAATTTCATGTTTATCATGTGGTATAAATAGCAGATAAAATTTTTATATTTTAAGCTTTTAAAAAATGTATTCTCAAATATACCATTACTATGCTAAAATGATTTATTTAAGAAATACGTTTCTAATAAACACATTGTCAATATGCACAATACTTTAAGGGTATTAAATTTTTAATACTTTTGAAGTATTAAATTTTATCCCTTAAGGAAATGCTATTTGAATGCAGTTAACCTGTAAGACTAGTTTTATTTAAATATTTCTCAGTAAGGTTTTCTAAGAGGTAAGATTTGATTTAGAAACTAAAAGATATAAGTTAGAAACTAAAAGAACTAAAAGAATAGAAAATGCCAATTTCTGATATGGCCTATTTTGCACTTCAAATTTCAAATCTGTAGAATGAGAAAAATTATAGTGCTTTCTTAGTGGCATTGTGAGTTAATTCATACAAAAGTTAATGTATATAAATGGTTTATTACAATGTTTGGCACAATGATTTTAACTCTTGTTATGTGTTACTCAGCTTCAGATGTTGAAGAAAGATTAAAGTTCTTAACAATCTAACTTTTGTCATTAAGAAGTTAAATATTTATTAATAATATAGTGTCTTTTACTTTGAAAGAGGAACCATTTTTCAATCAAACAGTATTCAAAACAGAATGTTACTATTTTATTTGGACATTGTTTTTTCTGGCTAAAAATGAACCAACAATTTGGCATGACATAATAACCCTCCCCTAGTTTAAATGCATATCTGTACTGTTTTCACATTTATTATGCCACTAGAATATTCTTTGAAACAGATGCTAGTCACTTACATGAATGTGACTAGAAAATCCTATAATTCTAATCATCACTGCTCACTTATGAATCCCTTGCTTTATCCGAAAACTCTTACTCATCCTCCGCATGGTAAGCATTACCTTCTCTGTGAAAATTGCTAGGTTTATACACACCAATATGGTTCTAAACACAACAATTGGACCAAGAAGCAGTTTCTTTGCTCCTTCTAGAATCTCTGCCTGGTTTAGCCTGCCTGCCTCCACCATGTCCATCAGGTTGACCCAGAAGTTCTACAAGGTGTCCACCTCTGACCCCTGGGCTTTCAGCAGGCACTCCTACATGAGTGTGCCCAGTGCCCACATCAGCTCCTTGAGCTTCTCCCTGGAAGTAGCAGCTTCCAGGGTGGCCTGAGCGGAGGCTATGATAGAGCCAGGGGTATGGGAGGCATCATCACCATCATGGTCAACCAGAGCCTGCTGAGCCTCCTCAACCTGGAGGTGGAACCCAACATCCAGGCTATGCGCACCCAGGAGAAGGAGCAGATCAAGACCCTCAACAACAAATTTGTCCCTTCATCGACAAGGTATGGTTCCTGAAGCAGCAGAACACAATGCTGAAGACCACATGGAGACTCCTGCAACAGCATAAGATGGCTCCAAGCAACGTGGCCAACATGTTTGAGAGCTACATCAACAACCTCAGGTGGCAGCTGGAGACTCTGGGCCAGGAGAAGCGGAAGCTGGAAGCGGAGCTTAGAATCATGCAGGGGCTGGTGGAGGACTTCAAGAACAAGCATGAGGATGAGATCCATAGGCATAAAGAGATGGAGAATGAATTTGTCCTCATCAAGAAGGATGTGGATGAGGCTTACATGAACAAGGTAGAGCTAGAGAGTGTCGCCTGGAAAGGCTGATGGACGAGATCAACTTCCTCAGGCAGCTGTATGAGGAGGAGACTTGGGAGCTGCAGTCCCAGATCTCAGACACATCTGTGGTGCTACCTATCAACAACAGCTGCACCCTGGACATGGACAGCATCATCACTGAGGTCAAGGTACAGTACGAGGAGATCGCTAACAGCACCTGGGCTGTGGCTGAGAATGTGCACCAGATCAAGGATGAGGAGCTGCAGACGCTGGCTGGGAAGCACAGGGATGACCTGTGGCATACAAAGACAGATCTCCTAGATGAACTGGAACATCAGCCGGCTCCAGGCTGGTGTTGAGGGCCTCAAAGGCCAAAGAGCTTCCCTGGAGGCCGCCACTGCAGATGCTGAGCAGCGTGGGGAGCTGGACATTAAGGATGCCAATGCCAAGCTGTCGGAGCTGGAGGCCACCCTGCAGCGGGCCAAGCAGGACACAGTGCAGCAGCTGTGTGAGTACCAGGAGCTGATAAATGTCAAGCTGGCCCTGGACATTGAGATCGCCACCTACAGGAAGCTGCTGGAGGGCAAGGAGAGCCAGCTGGAGTCTGGGATGCGGAACATGGGTATCCATATGAAGACCACCAGTGGCTATGCAGGTGGCCTTCCTAAAGCTGCTTCAGCTCCTAACGCAGCACCAGCTTCACCAGGGTTGTGGTTGTGAAGAAGATCAGGACTCACAATGGGAAGCTGGTGTCCGAGTCTTCTGACATCTTGCCTAAGTGAACAGCTGCAGCAGTCCCTCCTAGCCTGCCCCTCCTGTGGCTGCCTCAGAGCCTGGAAGGCAGACCGCTGTGCAGGGCAGCCTAGGGAATGGGAGACCCACTTGAGGCTCAGCCCTGGCCCTCAACCCACCCAAGGGGGAGTTACTGCCTAGGGACACCCCCTTGCCTATGCCTCCAGCTACAAAACAATTCAATTTTTGTTGTTGTTGTTGTTCCAAAATAAAACTTCAGCTAGCTCTGCCAAAAAAAATAAACAAATAAATTGTGAAGATCACCTATATCAAACATTTCTGGTTGCTCATCAACAGCCAACCCATGCCCACATACATACACTTGCATTCCCTTCTAATAGATCTGCCTTCCATTATAGAATATGGAAACGTGAGATGCTTGATCTTGTAATGCTGCTTTCCAAATGTGGTCACTGGCACTTAAGAGAGCCTGCCTGGATATTTCTGAAGGTGTTCAGGTGTGAGAAAAATCAGTGCCTTTGTGGCAGTCATCTTGCAGTCACCTTGTGACTGTGAGGAAATAATCACAAGAACAGAAATCCAAGGAAAGCAGAGTTACATACAAGAAGGACGTTTCCTGAATCCTCCATGACATGTGTGCCATAGGATTAACCTAACCTGGGAATTTGAACTACCTTCCTTGTTATATTTGATGATAAACCCCTTGACATAAGGCAGTTTGGGTCTCATATCTCTTGCTTATTTCTGATACACTGTTCTCTTACATAGCATTCTAATTTATTGGCACACATGGTAAGCAATGAATACATGTTGTAGAATGAAAGCAATAGAGAATCACTCCCTTTCATATTCAGATACTACCTAACAGGAATATTAGTATTAGGTTGATACAAAAGCAGTTGCAGTTTTTGCCATTGAAAGTAATGGCATTACATTTTAACAAATAACTGGAAAGAAAATAAGGCCAAAAGGCCCTTGTAGTGCAGAGTAAAAAACAACCTACACAACTTTTACACAGCGGGCATTTCATTGTAAACTATAGTAAAAAATCATTTAACTAATTTATTGTAGTTTATGTAGATTGGGTAGCAGTTAAATTTACATTGACTAAGTTTTATTTTAGCCACTGGAATGAATAAAGTGCTATAAAGAGAGCCAAAATGCTGAATTCCCATTTTAAAAATGATTTCTTCCATTAATTGTTTTCCTGTTCTCAATAATTCAACATTATAGAGCAGACAGCCCATTGAATTATATGGTTATAATTAGGCTGTTCCTTTAGCATGTTTTATGCCTCCGTATTTTTATGCTTCCAAAAACGTCTTCTACTGGCTTTATATAAAGCTGTCTTTAAATAGAATTGTCTTCTACCTCAGAAAATATTGTACTAGATGCATATATTCTTTGTCCAAGTGTTAAAATGTAAAATAAAATTAAAATGATATTTTACTTATTTATATATATATACTACAAATTCTCAAATGGAAGATTTTTGATATACTGATCATAAGTAAAACTTAGATTTCTGTAAATCACTAAACATATATATATGTTTCTACATATATAATAGTATATACAATATGAGTGTATATACATAAATATATAATGTATATTTACATTATATATTAATGTAATGAGTGTATATAATGAGTGTGTATATATACATATATCTCCATAATGACTAATCAAATTAGAATTAATCATTTTAAGTGGATAGCCAGTCATAAATTAATAGACAACAATTTATCTACAAACTTTTCCAATAAAGGAGAACTCAGTGCTTCCAATGAGAAAGGAAAGTGGGCCTCTCCAGCTATGCCACAGACACACGTGTGCCCCAATAATGGGGTATTATAAACTGAAAAGCAAGAACTCCCATCCATCCTTTTGTGAAAATAAAAATCAATTCTGCATATAATTTCTTCTGTGCACTTGAGAAAGTAAAGTTCTATATGTTTTCTCTAAATAAAACTAACTTCTGTGTCTGTACTGTCAAATATTTCACAAATCTTTGTATTCACTTCCTTTATTTATTTTCTCTACATGATCATGATCTCTCATGTATTTTGTCAGACGTCAAATAGAACACATTTTTTTTCTAACAAAGTGTGAGAGTTACTACAGAAGTATGAGAAATTTATTTTCTTATTCTTATTTTTTAAGTGCTAAGTTTGCTTTCTTATTAGCCTCTGACATTCAATTATATACTGAATTACAATTTAGGACCTAAGTAAAAATGACTTTACATTTTAACTTTTAGGATTTACAGAGTAAGTAAGTACTTTTAGGACTTACAGAGGTGTTAAGTCCTAAAAAAAAAAAAATAGCTTTGGAAAGAAATAAACTTCACTTAATAGAGGTAAAACATTTTTCACAATCATGATAGATACGCCAGTGTTTGTTCTGAAAAATACTGCTTTCCTCTTATGCTTCAAAATGACTTCAGTGGTTTGCAATATAATGATTATGAATTACTTCAAATACATATTTTTCACAATGACAGCTTTAATTGATATGTTCTAATTATTCTGATTTTTACAAAATAGTTTGTCTATTTCTAATCATAAGTACTTGTTATATTTTTATATTAACACTTGATA